>JAWWEO010016588.1:0-24119 GCA_035582975.1 Ormyrus labotus
GTCTATAAGGAGTTTAAGCGGGTTCGCGCGAAGCGAACTCGCGTTAGTAACGGTTCGGGTGTGAGCGCATTGCAGTCACGCTCACACGCAGAATTTATTTTTTTCAATATTAAGGAATTTAACCATTACAATAGATACATCAAATTTGGTACACTATTTTAGGCATTTGAGTGCTATGTTTTCCGAAAATATAGTCGTTAATTTATGATTTATTTAAAAGTTATTAATAAATTACGTTTTTGACGAATTTCATGGTTTTTCTCAATTTGCGAGTAAACTATTGTACTTAGAGAATTGCCGCCACTGACTTTTTTGTAGGTAATTCAATAACGAACAACTTTTGTTTTAAACTTTTTTTTCTAAATTTAGCATTTTCAAAGTTACAGAGCAAAAAGTGAAAAAACCACTAAAATTCAACTTTGATCGTTAATTATTAATTTACTTTACAAAATTTTTGGTTAACAAAACCGGATTATTATTTCGTACACTTATCCGGTACATTAAAGCTACAATTTCCTTCTTATTCGAATTATTGTCACACAAAAGTCTAATTTTACTGGTCTATAAAGATCTGGTTGTGTTTGTGAACTCTGGGAGAAAACCCTTTTCGAAAAAATTTTTTAGGAAATCTATGCTTACAGGGTTACAATCTTGTAGATTAAAATCGCCAATTATTATATGGTTTTTTGCTTTTATTTTTTGTTCTAGATTAGTCTTAATGTTCAGACTAAATTCCGTATAACTCAGTCCGTGCTATCTATAAAGAGATGACAGGGTATTCCGCAAGAAGATGAGTAAAATGCCCTCAATTTTGTGTTTTTTTTTTTTTAATAAAATAGTGGGCAACACCGTTTATTTGCCCCAAAACCCTTCCCCGTCCTGTAGAGGTCCGAAAAACCTGTTTTTTGCAATTTACCTTTTTCTTGACGGTTTTTGATTTAATCCTTTTAAAAAAAATAATGTATATTGACAGGATATATACCTTCTTTAGAAATTTTTTTTGGAGATTATCAGAGCCTATTATCCTTCAGAAAAAAATACGTGCTGTAACTTTTTCAATTTTTTATATTTTTCTTTAAAAATTTATTTCTGCATAGATTATAATCTACAGAATCAAAATATGTAATAAAAAAAATTTCGATTTTTTGAAATTTTTTCGGTATAGAACCCCCTTAACAAAGGTTAAACATAAGCAAGTATAAGTTTCTCCATGATACAAATTCTTTCAATCGTTTATAATTATTCTCGTCTTATGTCACTGTTTTAAATTAAAAAATTAATATTCCTTTGATTTAATTTACATTAACTTAAACTAGATATAAATTTAGTTTCTAAAAAATTTGTGAAATCTTAAACAATTACCTTTTAACAAAGGTTTACAAATAAGCAAGTATAAGTTTCCCTGTCATTCGATTTTCTTTTTCATTCGTCTATAATGGTTAATAATTTTTTCAATAGTATAGAATAAAAACTTTTTTATTTCCCTAACAATTATTTCTCATGGATATATTTGTAATTTTAATATTATTACTGAATTACTTTTGTCAGATAAAATATTTTAAATTAGCTATAAATTTTAGTTTCTATAAAACTTGTGAAATCTTCTTAAAAAATTACCTTTTAACAAAGGTTATGTATAAACAAGTATAAGTTTCGACCGTCATCCAATTTTTAGTAGTCTATAATTGTTAATAATTATTCTTTCTCTTTTCAAATTAAAACATTAATCTTTTTGAAGTAAAAAAAAATTTATCTTTCTTTTAAATTCTTTCTTTTAAATAATTTTTCTACTTTTTATAAAATAAAAAATTGTTTGAATTTCCAACAATTATTTCTTGTTGGTAAATTTAAACAATTTTAAACAAATCAATCACATCTTTTTTTAATATTCTTCTCATAAAAGTACTGAAATCTGTTTTAAATAGCAAGTAATTTTTTACTTTATATATGATCGATTGATTAATTTTAGGTAATTCAGCCTTCCAAAGTAGCAAAATCAGAAATTATTGGCAAGTTCTTTCGAATTCTTATCATAATTTTTGTTTCGACACTGCGAAAGTATTCAAATTACTCTCTTTTTTATTAAATACATTGGAACTACATCAATCATTCAGAAATGCGATATACAATATATTTGCGGGCCCGTCGTTATTTAATTTTTGGCGACTTTATTTTATGTAGTAAGAACATTAGGATTCCAGATCCCAGAAGTATCTAAATAAATAAAAACCATCTAACTTTATATATACTATAATAATAAAAAGAGAGAAAATTACAAAAAGGCGTTAAAAATTCAACCATTCCCCATATAGCATACATGCATAGCATAGATACTTTTGGAAAGCTTAAATCCAAACAAATTCTTTGTATAGATTAAAAATTGAAGCTTTAATCGAATTACTAAGTGTATTTTTTTTAACTGGAAAGTTGGATATGCATATCGTGCAAAACGTCGCTTTATATCTACTAAACCACTACCTCCTTTCTTACTCAAAAACCGTCCCGGAACCACGTTCGCATTACTTAGGACCGGCGAATGTTCATCACCCACTTGTCTATGTGAAAGTAATTGCCTCAATTAATAAATTTTAAGCATAAATTAGATACTGAAATCTAATGATTTCACAATTAAATATAATAATCTAATAATATGTAACATTTTAATGAAGAGATACAGTTCGAAAAAAACGTAAATTAACGAATAAATAAGTTCCGTACTTGTTCACCAAAAAAATAAATAACGATGGGCCCGCAAGTATATTGCATATCGTATTTCTGAATGATTGATGTAATTCCAATGTATTTAATAAAAAAGAAAGTAATTTGAATACTTTTGCACTGTCGAAAGAAAAATAGTGATAAAAATTCGAAAGAACTTGCCAATAATTTCTGATTTCACTACTTTGGAAGGCTGAGTTATCTAAAATTAACCAATCGATCACATATAAAGTAAAAAATTACTTGCTATTTTAAACAGATTTCAGTACTTTTATGAGAAGAATGTTAAAAAAGATGTGATTGATTTGTTTAAAATTGTTTAAATTTACCAACAAGAAATAATTATTGGAATCCGAACAATTTTTTATTTTATATAAAGTATAATAGAAAAAGTTAAAAGAACAATAAATTTTTTTTTCTTCAAAAAGATTAATGTTTTAAGTTGAAAAGAGAAAGAATAATTATTAACAATTATAGACTACTGAAAATTGGATGACGGTCGGTAACTTATACTTGCTCATACATACACCTTTGTTAAAAGGTAATTTTTTAAGAAGATTTCACAAGGTTTATAGAAACGAAAAATTATAGCTAGTTTAAAATATTTTATCTGACAAAAGTAATTCAGTTATAATATTAAAATTAAAAATATATCGCTGAGAAATGATTATTAGGGTAGTGGTAGCAGAGTGTGGTTGTTTTAGCGTAGTGAAATTGCGTGCCCGTGCATCCAAAATGTTGCCGGTATCTCAGTCTGCGTCGATCCAGACTATCGAGAAAGCTCGACTTTGAATTCTCGTGCAAGTTACGTCGGTTGTGCAGGATGAGAATGATAGGAGGTGGGAATCGGCAAAAAATAAACTTTTAAAGTTAGACAGAATTCGTTCCTTTTTTTGTCCTTTTCTTTATTTTCTCAACTCTATTTACAGTCCACGAATTGCGGATACTAAAAAAATTAATTACTCGACGGAACTTAAAAATGATTTTGAGTAATCCGGGTAACAAATGAAATTAAATGAGTTCGGCGAGCACGAGCCAGAGAATGCAGCCGAGTTGCTGCGTGAAAGAGAAAATCGTGTCGGGCGGCCGATTGCCGCTCGCAACTCTCGAGAGCGGATGCCGAACGCGTGAAGGACTAGGCGGTTCGAGCGTCGCAAGACGAGTGAATCGCTGAGTCCAAGCTGCCTGCTTCGAGTGCGCTGGAATTTTGAAAACAAAACTAGTTTTAACCAGATATTTCGGCAATGCGATCAGAGTCACTTACGGTGACTTAGTAATACGAAAACAAATAGTGTCGGGTAGCGAAATTCCAGCACACTTCTAGCTGCTTAAATTTTAACGCGGGTTGGAAATAAAAATAAAATTTGGCGCAGAAGAATCGAAATTCGGCTAGTTTTTCAAACATACCGCCCTCCTTGCCGTGACGCAGCGGCAACTGATTCTCGTTCAAAAAATTAAATCTTAAAACTACCTTAAAATTAAATCTTAATATTTGTAATAACAGATAAGAAAACTTAAGAGCTAAGAGTCTTGATTGAAGACTGGTGTTCTTCGAAGATGCGATGCGCCAGTGTGAATGGCGTGAAAAGTTTGAGCCTCGTCGTCAGATGGGATCTTCGACAGCTTTACAACAGGTCTGACGAGAGAGGTCCTTGCGGTGCGGACAGAGGCGACTCGGACTAGGCCGTCTTTGCCAGGGTAGGTGTCCGTAACGAGAGCCAGAGGCCAAGTAGCCGGGGGCGAAAGTTCATCCGTAATGATGACGAGATCTTCCTTATTTAAGCTGGGCTGAGTCTTGAGCCATTTGTTGCGCTACTGAAGCTGCGACAAAACCTCCTTTCGCCAGCGGGTCCAAAACGAATCTCGCATCTGTGTGAGTAGTTGCCATCGTTTTTGACACGAGATTTTCTGATTGATATCGTAAAATGGCTCTGGATAAGCGAGCAACGGAGAAACGGTGACGAAGTGGCCCGACGTGATCGCCACTGCGTCAGTTGCTTCGTTGCTCAGCGGATATAGAGGCCGCGAGTTCAGGCAAGCTTCGATCTTGGTGGCTAGCGTTGACATTTCCTCGAATGTTAAGATCGAGTTGCCAATCACTCGTTTAAAATGGTATTTGAAACTTCGAACGGCTGCTCGAGGCGGTATAAACTTCCACTCGGTTCCGCGCGAGGCGAGCTGAGGGTATAGATCTGCAGAAAAGATCGACTTTTCTCTGAAAAAACGCTGGAGTTTTGCGTCCGCACCTTTAAAGGTCCTCCCATTGTCGGAGTAAATGACACTGTAGACCCCTCGTCGGGCTGTAAACCGAGAGTAGGTTGCCAAAAAAGCGTCGGTCGTCAAATCGGATACAGCTTCGATATGCGTTGCTTTTACTATTAAGCAAATAAAAATGGCAATGATTCCCTTGGTCGTCTTTGCTCCCCTTCCTTTGGAGAATAAAATTGGGAATGGACCGGCGAAATCCAATCCAACTATGGAGAACGGTCGTCCGGGGTTCAAGCTGTCTGTTGGTAGGGGTGCCATTTGTTGCTGAATCGGGGCAGCCCTGTGTCGAATGCAGGTGACGCACTTGCGACACACAGAGGCGATCATTCTGTTGCCTCTGACAATCCAAAAGGTCCGAAACAAGACGCTCTTTATTAGTTGAGCTCCGCCATGAAGTGTGTGTTTGTGTGTCTCCTCAATAAGCAGCCTCAAGCAACGACTCCGATTCAGAAGGATGATTGGGTGGCGTTCGTTGTACGTTGTAAGATGCGGATCAAGGCGACCTTAGCTGCTGAGTATTCACAAGAGCGGATTCCCTTGAAATCAGTGTCGTTTGAGCGTTGATGGGATGATTTCCATCACAAGCAGTAAGCCAACACGCGAACGATTTTCAAAAAACTCGAGAGAGACTCGAGCATAGGCAATTCTCCAAACTCTTCTGTGGGCACGCGGGCTACTTCACTTACCACACCGACTTGAATTGGTTCAGCACGAACGATTGGTTTCGGCCAATCCGTTGGTTGATCGGCGAACCGTACTGGTCCTCTCCACCATAGAGCGAGGTTCACTAGCTCTCGAGGCGACAAGCCGCGTGAGGCGCAGTCTGCGGGGTTGTCGGCCGACCTGATGTGTCTCCGAGTCGCTTCCGGGATCGTAGAATTTATTTCGCTCACCCGATTCGCAATGAAAGTTGGCCATCTAGAGGGATGGATTCCGAGCCAATCTAGGGCGACTTTTGAATCGCTCCAAAAATGAACCGAGCTCGGAACGTGGAACAGCCCTGAAAGCAGGTGTTTTGTTAATCGAACAAGTAGAGTGGCAGCACACAACTCGAGTCTTGGCACTGTTTCTATTTTGACAGGGACGACTCTCGTTTTTGCCATTAACAATACTGGTTCTTTTCCTGGAATCACCGCGTACGTTACGGCAGCGTCGGCTCGCTGCGAGGCATCCGCGAAACCGTGAAGATGCCACTCTTGATCGTTGCTCGTTCCCGTCCATCGGGTGGTTTGGAGCTCCGTTAAGTGATCGAGGGATTCTCGAAAAGTTAGCCATCGATCCTGTAGGTCTCGGGGTACAGTTTCGTCCCATTCTAGTCTGTTGATCCAAAGATCCTGCAATAGAATTTTCGCTCTGATTAATATTGGTGCCAGAAAGCCCAAAGGGTTGAACAGTCTAGCTGTATCCGATAAAATTGATCGCTTTGTGATGATCGAAGCAATGGGCGGTAGAGTGGCCTTGAAATGGAACGTGTCCGCTACGGGGTTCCATCTGAGGCCAAGAGTCGATACCGTGTCGCCAGAATGGGTTGGTAATTCGAGAGAGCTTTCGACTGACAGTCGCTGCAGTAACGTCAAATTGTTACTCGACCACTTTCCCAACTCCATTCCAGCAGAGGCTAGTAAATTGATTAGTTGATCGCGTTGTGCGAGGATCTCGGATGGACGGTCGGCTTCTAGAAAAACATCGTCTGCATAAGTTTGATTAGTCAAGAGGAAGAAAGCTTCCGGGTGTGAGGTTTGTCCGTTCTCTGCTAGCTGCAAAAACGATCTGATTGCTAGATAGGGTGCACAGGCAGTGCCATACGTGACTGTAAGTGCTTGGAAATCCTGAATCGGCTCTTTAGGCGAGTCGCGCCAAAGCAGTCTTTGCCAATTGAGGTCATCCGGATGTATCAGGATTTGCCGAAACATCTTGACAATATCCGACACAATTACTAATTTGTAGAATCGCCAACGAGTAATGACGAGGGTGATATCAGATTGAAGCTTGGGTCCTGGCAAGAGCAAATTGTTCAAAGAGCGCCCGCTCGCAGTTTTGTGGGAGGCGTTAAACACAACGCGGATTTTCTACGTTTCTCCTTGAAAAACCGCGTGGTGGGGTAAGTAACAGCCGAGTTCTTCTGCCGGTTTTGGAGGGGCTTCGCGCATGTGCTCCAGCTCGCGATATTCAGAGATGAATTTTGAGTAGGCGGTCTGCAACTCGGGATTACGCGTCCTGCGTTTTTCCGAGCGAATGAGGCCAGCACGGCTGGAGCGATAATACAGTTCGCAATATTCTTCCTCAGGAGAGAGTCTTCGGCTCGGCTGCAGCTCCTCAATTTCCCAAAACTGTGTGAGAATCTGTGAGAGGAAAGGCTCGATTGTAGCGTGAAAAGCGGTCACTGATGAATTAGATGATGAGCCTTGTGATCCGACGTCTCCGGATAGAATCCAGCCGAACGTTGTTTTCTGAGCGATGGGAGCGTCCTTCGGTCCTTTAACCAGGCCCTCGCGGATGATAATACCGTAAACATCCGCGCCAAGAATCACGTCGATCTTCCCTGGCAAGAAGTAGTTCGGATCCGCCAGCGGTAGTCCTTCTAGATGAGGCCAAATTTTCATTTGGAGTTTTTGAGAAGGCAATAGACTCATAAGCCTTTTCAAAACTAATGCCGAGCAAGAGTGAACGAATGATTGATCTGAATGAGATCTGAGTTGAAAAGTTACCTCACTCTTTGCCTGAGAGGTGAGCTGGTCGCCGACTACACGAATTGAGACTAAACTTGCCTGACGCTTGAGAGCGAGATGCGATGCTGTTCTTTCGGATATCAAGGAACGATGTGATCCGGGGTCGATGAGGGCGCGTAGGGAGACTGACCTTCCTTGATTGTCCTCGACGATAATTACTGCGGTAGCCAACAAAATGTGCTTAATTGTAACGAAGTTAGCGACGCATACATCTTCCTGTTCGCTTGATTTTTGCGAAGGCAGATCTAGAGGCTTGTCCTTTTCCTGGAAGGTGTTGGGCGAAAGATCCGTGTTTGACCCTTCGAAGTGCAGCTTCGTATGATGCTTCTGTTTGCACGATAAACAGCGATTGGTTGAAGGGCAGTTGCTTACTACATGCGATTTTTTCAAACAATTTAAGCATAATTTTTCTTTTTTAACAAACGAAAATCGTTGGCTTGCATTCATATTTTTAAATTGGGCGCACGCATAAAGCATGTAGACCTTTGCAAAGGGAACAAGCCTGCAGCGCTCTGCCGTGATTCGAATGTGCATCATAAGTATTCATTGAACTCAAAAATGCGGTGGCGTTTGATCGAGCTGGCCAATTGGCGGTAGGCTTTCTCGTCGATCCGCCCGCCGTGCAAGAGTCGGAACTTCCACGAGCCTGCTCGAGGGATTGAGTTCGACGCTCGAGAAATTTCACTAAATCTTTGTATTGGAAGAATTCGTCCGTTCCTTCTTGCGAGATTTCCCATGTCTCTTTAGAATGCAAATCTAGCTTCTGTGCGATGCAATACACGAAGCAGTGATTGTATTGGTCGACATTGCAGCCTAAGTCTTCGAGAGCGCGCAGTGATTCCTCGAACTTATCGAGGAGATTTGTTAAGTCTTGCGCGGTGCGAGATCGAACCGACGGGAGCTGAATGATCGCCTCTAAGTGCTTGGCAAGGCGAACGCGCTTATTATCGTACCGTTTAGTAAGCTTCTTTCATGCCAAGTCAAAGTTCGCACTGGTTACTTCGATGCCGTTTAAGCGTGAGGCCGCTTGGCCTTGGACGGCACCTAGCAAATACTGGAGCTTATCAACATCCGAATAATTTGTTTTATCTTTGATCAAAGAGGAGAAGCGCTGCTTAAAAGATTCCCACTCGTCTTGCTTTCCGGTAAATGTCGGCAACGATATTTTGGGGACCTTTAGATAGTCCGCTCGATTTCTCAATTCGACCTGAAGTCTCGGATCGGGGTTTGAAACTGGTGGAGTTGCCTGCGTTGGTCTGAGAAGGGCGATATCATCGGTGAGCTCTGTGACAGCTTCTAAGTACGCGTTCTCGGTAAGACGAAACATATCTTTTTTAAAGTAGTCGTGCTTCTGCAACTCGGAGTCGCAGGACACAAGTAATTGATCTCGTGAGAAGCAATCATCATAATACCTTTCTAAAAGCTTGAGACGAGCCTCATAATACGACGCGCTTTGCTGTGCCTCTACCTTCTTCTGTTTAGTATTTTTTAAGAAATTGAGAATGTGATTTACGGTGCGCACCTGCGCGGTCAAGTCTTCGAGAGACATTCTCGATTAATCCGACAGGAAGTTGATATGCCCTTAAAGTGGTATCACCGTCGTAACAGGCGCTCGTAACAGAAAAGCTTTCAAAGAGGGAGGAAATGCAAGCTTGACGAGAAAGCGAAATGAGAAAATTATTGCTCTTGCAAGGAATTGTCACTGCGAGTCGGCGACTTGGGGGGAGGGATGCGATCAAAGTCACTTACGGTGACTTTGCAATAAGAAAACAAATAGTGTCCGGTAGCGAAATTCCAGCACACTTCTAGCTGCTTAAATTTTAACGCGGGTTGGAAAAAAAATAAAATTTTGCGCAGAAGAATCGAAATTCGGCTAGTTTTTCAAACAGGTAGTATTTAACACAATAAAAAAACTAAAAATATAAATGTCACGTTCCAAATATTTTTTCTTTAATTATTTTAATTATTTTAACTATCTTGATTATTTTTCGGGTTCGGTGAAGCGACGAGGGTGGAGATGAGAGACTGTCCCACAGGGTCTGGTCACCCATCGCTTTCTCTGCACTTTCCTGGCAAGAGTGAGACAGAAGTCTCAACGCCAGAAAAGTCTCCAGTTGCATCCCGTGCGTGCAAGAATGCAGCGGGAAGTAGGTGCTGACAAAGCAATGTTCAGTGCGAGAGAGAAAGAAGCCAGAGAAAGCGGGGAGAAGACAAAACAACTGCCCGCTATGATTCACACTTAGTCTTGAAGTCAGAGAAAACGGACGTGCCGTATTACGTCCCTCGATTTCACAGAACTCTATTCATTTCGTTCGTTGCCTTAAAATAAATAAGGGTGGTTATTCGGGCTCTTGCGTGGGTTTATTCGCGAGTTAAGTGGGTGCGAAAACTTAAATCAAGATATGCCCTGTCAACAGGGACCACAATCTCGAGGAACACCCGTTTCTCGCCTCCTCCACCTCGTGGAAGTGTCGCAGCCTTGGGCACAATCATCCACTTCAGAAACACCAACTATAAGGTAATTTTTAAGTATACTTTAAAATAATTTCTGAGTAACTTTAAATAAATTTTAAGTGAATAAATTTTAAAATCATTAGAGTCATCTTTAAACGGAGGCAGTGCGATGGCCTCCACGCGTTATATTTAAGTTTATTTTATAGTTAAACTTAAGCGCGCGCGCACGACAGTCAGCACGCGGTCTCGGGACGCACCTCCTGTGCGTTCCCCTTTGCTCGCCGTTAGTGTGCGCACGTGCCCTCCGCGCAAGTTAAGTTATAGGTTCGGAAGGTGTGGGTGATTGCACACACAAAGGTAAGTAATGATAACTTATTTATTTAAAAGACGTCGTTACAGTTTGGAGACTCGACAGAGGCTGACTCGTAGCCGGTGCAGGAGTCTTTATAGTTAAGACATTCATTGTCTTAAAGATGTTTTGGCTACAGATCCGCCTAGTTCCTCGTTCTGCTGGACGATGGAGATCGGCTCATCATCGATGGATTATATGCCTCCTTTATTTAAGCTTTGCAGATTCCTGTCGGAGCGATAAGGCGGACGAGGAAGACGCTCGAAAGCTGAGTCATATAACTCGCGCGTAAGACAAACACGTGTTTTCAGAGCGCACCTACTGTGCGTCCTTTTTCGCTTGGTGTCGGTCTGCGCGTCGGTCGAAGGCGTCTGTGTAAGTGCGCGCCTTCCGTGCGCAAGGCCGGACCGGCCGAGCACGTGCGCGGCGTGCTGGTGCGAAGGCGCGCTTCGGCTACTTTTCTGTGCCCCGCTATCGTGCGCGCTTCGTTCCGACTCGGTGCCGCTCGGCCGCGCGCCTATACACTCTCACACTGCTCGGCGCTGTCTCGACGCGTCTATACTTCAAGGCACCGCTCGGTGCCGCTCGGTGCTACTACGGCGAACTTATACTACGCGGCATCATTCAGCGCTCCCTCCACCGGCGCGCCTAGATTATAAGTTGCGTGAGCGCAGTGGCGCTCAACCATACCGAATTAAAATTGTAAAAGGGGGGGGGGGGTAATAGAATATACCCCTTTAGTCCCAGAAGACGTGCGTTTTATTTTTGCCCTCCTTTTCCCAACTAATCCACTATTAAGGACAAGAGCGGCTACCAAGGACCAGCTGCAAAAGACTCTGCTGGCTGTTCTATCCTTGCTTCAAAGAGATTTAGGTCCTCCTTCTTTTACAAAATTTTAATTAATCACCAAATTGATTATTCGTTTTTTTTTTTGACCCGAAAACTCGGTTCCGTTTGGCAATTTAGGAGAAAAGGTTAAACTTAAAATCTAATTTTTTAAATTTTCCTTTGTGATTTAAATAAAATTATTAATGGTAGTCTTAAATTTTTATATTTATTTCCCAATGTCTGAATTTTTAAATTAAGGGAAGAAGTTTGAAGCTTTAAAAATTTGCCTTTCCCTTGTTTGATATTCCGAAAAATTAAAAACTTTTTATCCACTTATGCTGTTCTGTACTTTAAAAATTTTTCTCATGGTTTAGTCTTGGTATACTTCGCTAACTTTCGAAATTATTAAAGTCTCGCCAACTTTTAAGATATTAAACTTTAAAATTAAAAATTTTTTTTTATTTTTTCTTTCGTACTTAATTTTACTTGATTTTTGGTAATTAATAAAATAATTTAATTTTTTTTTTAAATTCAAATTTTTAATTTTTCAAATTAAACAAAATTAAACTAGTAAAACTTTAAACTTGTTTGAATCTTATATAATAGTTATAAACTTTATATAATAGTTCATAAATTTTGCAATTTCGGATAAGTTTTTGGAAATTTTATCGACCCTTACGAAAAGATAAAAGACTCATTATACCCGCTGTTGTGTTACGACCCACACCCCCGTCGAAAATAAAAGCACTATGTTCAACGACGACGATCCGCTAGCACCGGGAGCCGTAGGCGGGAATGGAAGGCAGAACGCCAGGAACCAAGCACAAGGGGGGGATGGCACCTTACCTACCGATGCCACTACGGCGATGCTGGGGGCGACGACGGCCAATTTCGTCCTCCAAAACGTCCTAGTAGGACTTAGGAAATTTGATGGGCGAAACATGCCCCTCAAAGACTTTATCCAGGATATACGCAATGGGGCTACATATATCCCAGAAGGCCAAACGGCCCTCTACATACAAGCGGTCCTGGGTAAACTAAAGGGACGCGCTAGAGACTGCACTTACGGGAAAACTTTGCTTACGGTCGACGCCCTGGTGAAAACCCTAACGGATCGGTTTTCACCGGGGAAAGATTTCAACTACTATAGTGAAAAGATCCACCGCCTCCGAATGGGACATAATGGAACCATTGGTGATTTTTATGATCACCTGAATATCTTGCTCTCGGGGGCCGAGAGCGCCCTTAGAGACGAACTAGAAAACCAATTTAGTAACCAAAGTATTCTAGCGACAAAAAAGGCCGCATTAAAAATTTGTATAAAAAGGCTTCTGGCTGATATCAACTTGAGCGTTAACGCTCAAAAACCCGAAGACCTCGAAACAGCTTACTCGGAAGCCGTGCGTCTGGAGTGTCAGTGGGAAGCTGGCGATATCCAAGCACTCGATATCGCTATGATCACTGGCGAGAGCGAAAGGGAGAAGATTACTACACCCCGAGGGCAGGGTATCAGCTCCCGTCACGATGGCAGACCAACCCACCGAGTGCACGAGTGGACGTTGTCTGGATAACAGCGACTTCTGTAATCAAGATTACTACAGGGACCCCCGAGAGGCTTATTTTGCCGATCTCGAACAGCAAGAAGCTGAAGGCCAGATCGACCCCTGCGAAATGTCCAAAACTTACGATTATATGGCATACGACGATCCACGGTGTGGGGGATCGCGCCCTGTGACAGTCGGACTTACCAATGCACAACAACCTTTCCCGAATCGAGGCATGTACAACCCTAACGCTAGAAAGTACGACCCCTTGGGCCAAAGGAATTCCCCTAATCAATACCCCCATTACCCGAATCAGGGATATCCAAGCTCGAAACCATATAATCAGTGGATGGCGCCCCCGCCCCCAAAATATCAAGAACCTCCACTATATCCGAATCAAAGTAGATGGCCGCCAAGCGGGTCTTATGCAAGCACGGTTTCCCCAGGGCTCTCGAAATTCAACTACGGACCGAGACGAGGGGATTTTCCGAGAATATACAACCCCCAAACAGGCATGTATGACCTACACTATCGCGCACAACCTAACGGCATAGCACCTACCGTCCAAGCAAATAGGAACAACTATAGGACATTTCAGGAGCCTTTAAACTCCGAAGCGGCTCGCCCACAGACTTCGGCGAGCCAGCCCTCGACAAATGGTTCAACGGCACGGAGTCAACAACAAGAGACACCTGTGCGCAAGGTGCACCTCCTCAAAAGAGAAGAAGAATCGTCCTTGTTGCATCATGTAAGGGACCTGGCAATATGAACTACTCGGACTACATAGATGATGTAGACGAAAAACCCATACGCATCCGCCTACGCATCCCCGAGGGGGCAAAACTCTACTTACATATCATGGTCGACAACGGATCTGCGCTCAACGTAATTAAGAAAAGTGCCGTCGACCCAGATTTACTTGTGGATGTGAGCAAGTCTATATATCTTTCGGGCATCGCCGCAATCCCCATTTAAAGCCCCGGGGTTGTCCGTCTAACTATTAGAAACGAGCCCGTTTACTTCTTCATCGTCTCGGACCAGTTCCCCATTGACGATGATAAAATCCTAGGCCGAGGCTATTTAAGGAGACAGAGCGCCGTGATGTCATACCATAACAATGCTATGGTTGTCGACAGTGACGTAATGAATCCGATACCCTTTGTCAACGAAGAAGACATCGCGTCAGAAAAATTGTCAGGCGTATACCTAACCAAGACACAACCGACTGAGCCGCGAGACAACGACATGATCAATGAGTTAGAACCCGAACCTCGCCTTTCTTTTACTGGCCGTACCTCTATTACGGTCCCGTCCAGAACCAGACAGCTGGTACAAATTAATTTGATAACTACCAGCTTGAGCGAGGGATACCTACCAAAAATCAATGTGAGTAATAAAAACGTCTTTTTCGGCGGAGGCATAGTCACCAATAATAACTAAACCTGCAAGATTTGGGTGATAAACACTGAGGAAGACCAGGTAACTTTCGAGGTAGATCCGCAAGAAATCCTCCCCTTCAAACTCGCTCAAGACGAATATAACTTTGAGTCGACTGAAGAAGAAGTAGAGTTAGCACTCATTATAGACAAACCCTAAAGAATACGGGAACTCCAAAAATTAATCAAAGCCGAACACTTAAACGCGGAAGAACTGCATCACGTAGACAAGATCTTGGAAGACTATTGCGACGTATTCCTCCTACCTGGCGACCCGCTACCCAATACTGACAAGGTGATGCACACGATCCCTACCGAAAACGAGCTCCCAATTAACACGAAACAATACCGTTACCCACCCGCTCATAAAGAATTCATAGCGGAACAAATTAATAAACACCTCAAAGACGGAATGATAAAACCCTCCTAATCACTCTCTAACTTACCCCTGTGGATCGTACCTAAGCGGCCAGATAGTCAAGGAAGACCCAAATGGCGAATGGTGATAGATTTTAGGGACCTCAACTATAAAACCGTAGACGACGCATACCCAATACCGAACATAGCAGACATCCTCGACCAATAAGGAAACGCTGTATACTTCTCGACCTTCGATCTGGCCAGTGGATTCCACCAGATTCCAATGGACCCCAAAGATGCCTGGAAGATGCCCCGGCAACCTTCCAGCGCCTTATGGACCATGTACTGAGGAGACTTCAGAACGTCGAGATGCTTGTCTATCTCGATGACATCATCATTTACGCTAGGAACCTCTGGGACCACGATAAAAAGGTCAGGAAGCTACTTGATCGCCTTAGAACCGCCCGCGTAGTTTTACAACCCGATAAGGTAGAATTTCTCCGAAGAGAGGTAGCCTTCTTGGGACACATCGTAAGTGAAAAGGGGGTCGAGCCCAACCCCGACAAGATCTCGGCGATAAAATATTACCCGCGCACGAAAAATCCCAAAAACATAAGACAATTCCTGGGACTCGTAAGCTACTACAGGAGGTTCATCAAGGATTTCTCCAAAGTAGCTCAACCCCTTACAGAGCTGACCAAGGAGGAAAAAGACTTCGAGTGGGGCCCAAAACAAGAAGAGAGTTTTAATACTCTCCGCGAGGCACTCTGTACAGCACCCATTTTGAAGTTCCCCGACTTCGAAAAACCTTTCACCCTAACGACGGACGCCTCGGACTACATTATAGGAGCCGTCCTAAACCAAGAAACCGATGGTTTCGACCACCCAATAGCTTACCTCTCCAGAACCCTCAGTTCTACAGAGAAAAATTACACCACCACAAAAAAAGAGTGCCTCGCAGCCCTCTACGTTATCAAAATATTCGAACCCTACTTATTATGCCGCAAGCTCACCCTAATAGTTGACCACGAGCCCTTAACATAGATGCACAACAGGAAAGATCCAGGGCAGCGAATGATGCGCTGGATGTTTAAATTCGCAAACTACCAGTACACATTAAAGTACAAGCCAGGGAAGGCGAACCATAATGCCGATGCCTTATCCAGAAATCTTGAAGAGAGGCCTTCCGAAGAACAAATAAACCAAACATTGCCCTCCATTAAGGTGCTTATGATCCGCCAACAATTGGGAACGACCCCAAAAGATAGACCCAGAACTTATTCCGTTCCTCAAACCGAAAGAGAGGGAAAACCAACCGATGCCCCACCAATGAGGCCGCGGCTCCACACCACAGGGGAAACTGCTGAAAAACGTGGACGATGACGACCACCCGGGTCAAAGACCCAACAGACAGCCCCCCTGTTGATTAAAGCGTAATTGTTGCAAGAACGAGAGCAACAATTAAAGAATACAACGAAAAACAAAAGGTGAGACCCTCAGTTTCACCAATGCCACGAAGCTTCTCGTCTAAAAATAAAATCGCTTCGGCACCAAGAACAGCCGACAAACGCCGACAAAGGTGCCTAACGTACCAATCGAAGGCGCCGATACCGATGCCCCAGATACCTTCTTGGCTCCACAAACTGCAACGTCCAGGAAATCCATCTTTTCCTCAACCGCAGTAAACGACTCGGACAGTGAAGCCCAACCGCTATACGACCCTAGAACCAGCGGACCCAGGATAGAACCCACAGAAGCAAATTCCGACACCCCACTCTCCCAGGACTCTCATGCCCCTACAGAAGAAATAGAAAAGGAAATCGAAGTCACCCCGCTGGAAAGTGAAACTGAGGACGACGTATTTACTCCTAGAGACACTCCAGACCCCAGCAGCTTAACAATATCCTCACCACCCACCCAAAGTCTGACGTCTGCGGAATTCGAGTCCTCTCAAACAGACGACGAAAACTGAAAGAGGTCGGATACGCGTAAAAGGTTAAAGGCAGAGATAAGAAGAGCCGAGGATCGACTGGAAAGAAGCCTAAGGGATCGATTCAACAAAACAGGCTACTGGTGTTTCAGGGATCGACCAGAGGATCCACCACCAAAGCCCTTACCGAACTACTATTCGGAAGGAAACCCATCCCTACCTGAACATCGAGAAGAATTAGAAAAGGCTCTAGGCGAAGGAAACTAAAAAGCCAAGGACGCCGTCTTGGCTGAAAGGGTTCAACGGCTCCTAGAAAGGGCGGCCAGGACATTGCAGCCTGGGAAGACAGCATGTTCACAAGAGGGGGAGGGAGCACCCAAAAACTTGACTGCGAACAGACCCCCCGACTCGGGCGGTAACGAGAGTGACTCCGAGTCCTCAGAAAAAGAAGACACCTCAGTAATACCAAGGAGTGCGAGGTCCATTTCGCATACTCCGACAGTAAACCAAGGCCCACCAGTTGCCAAAAGCACACCTCTTCTAAAAAGTAACGAAAGAGTCCCCTTCAGAAACCTCCTGGAAGTTCCTGAGGAGATAGAAGGTGAGGCAGCAGACCCAGTGGTCTTGAATTTCTCGCAACCCCCGATGTACGAACTATCCATGTTCTTTCCGTTACCAATTCGACGAAATTACACAAAGTGTCTTGAAGAGGCAAAAGCCTGCAGCGTCGAGTATGACTCGTTAGCTCGTGAAATACCAGTACCCCTCCTCCGAAACAACGTTACTAACTCATGACAGTGCCTCACATACAAACGCGACAATTTAGTACACTTTACCACAATCGACGACGAACCCACGGCCCGGACCACGAAACTACTATACGTCATCGGAGCAATTAACCCGAAAGCACTTAAGGCTAAACGACCTAAAATAGGACAGGTGTTAACTACCCCTATAAAAATTATTATGTGTTCTCACTCGTAGTAAAGAGCAAACATTACGATACTCTACGCATAAGCGACGTTAAACTAGCCCTCAACAATCTCAAAGACGTTCTGCGTAAAAGAAAGATAACTTCATTCCGGATTTACCGATGCGGAGATTTAACCGATACCTTGGAACCAGGGGTTTTGACGGAATTACTCATCAACCTCTTTGAGAACTCAACCATAGCGGTTACCTTATATTACGGGACTACGACCTTGCCATCCTCCGATGAAAGGGAACCCCTCATATGGACACTCTACAGCAGTCTGGCAGGCGGTCATAGGGGCATCAACCAAACGTACCAAAAGATACGTGAAAGGTATTACTGGCCCGGGATGCGGAATGACGTCCTGGACTTCATACGTCGATGCGCAACGTGTCAAGAAAGAAAAATCGATCGTGCTAAAACACGGGAACCCATGGTTCTAACTGACACCCCAATAGATGCCTTTGACAAGGTATCTATTGATACGGTAGGCAAACTCCGAAAAACACCAGACGGCAACCAACACATACTTACCATCCAGTGCAACCTTACTAAATACCTAATCGCCGTTCCCATACCCAACCTACGCGCATCGACAATAGCAGACGCCTTATTTAGGCACTTGATTTGCCAGTTCGGTGCACCCCGCGCGATTTTCTCGGACCAAGGAACTAGTTTCTTGTCAGAAATAGTAGAAAGCATGATGAGACTGTTTAAGATACACCACCTCACCACATCGACAAACCACCCCCAAACTAACGGGTCACTCGAAAGAAGTCACGCCCTGTTGATGGACTTCCTCAGGAGCTACTCCGAAACCTATGACGACTGGGACCGGCTCGTTCCTTTTGCATCTTTTACGTATAATACATGTATATACTCGGGTACGATCTTTACACCGTTCGAACTAGTATGCGACCGCGTAGCCCGCTTCCCCATGAAAATACCTCCGGAAGAGAAAATCCGGACTTACAACTTATACCTCCAAGATCTGATCAACAGACCATCAGAAATGAGGACCATGGCGGGGGAAAGACAAATCCAGCGAAAGGAAACCAGCAAGGAACGGTACGACCAAAACGCGAAACGTTTTACAGGAAAAATTGGCGATTATGCCTGGATCCTAAACGAACCGCGAAACCATAAATTCGACAGTTATTACAAAAACCCTTTAAAAATCGTAGGCATACTTCCAAAGAACAATGTAATTTTAGAATTGTCAAACGGAAAACGCGTTCGAAAACACGTCGACAAACTCAAACCAGTTCCCCCATAGGTTAAGATATAATTCACTCCGAATGATTGCAGAAGTGCTAGTCTTCGCTTAGATCTTACCCCCTGGTATTGACCTTCGCCCTAGGCCAGGACTCTAACTCAACCATTAAAACCCACGAACTAGAAATAGTCAAATATAACCCTGGAATATATTACAAAAGAATTAGCACCGTTCAATTCCAGCGAACCATATGGGAGGTTGTCATTTTCCTTGAGGTGGATAGCTTCCTCAAAGAACATGGACCTATACTCAACTTCAACGAGACAGAAACCTACTGCCTCACCCACCTAACCAGGAAAGAATGTAACCTAGCTTTAGGCACAGAACTAATAGAATTAAAACACACCCAACTCGAGACCCTCCATAGCCAAATTAAGGAAATCATAAAAACAATAGGCAGCAACAAAACCGATACGCCTACTGACACAACCCCAGAACTACCCAGCGTAAGGTGTAAACGCATGGCACCTCTAGGCATCGTAGGAAGCTTGAGCAAAAGCCTCTTCGGCCTGGTAACTACAGATGGCGTGGAAATCATCAACAGAAATGTAGAACAATTATTCAAGGATCAGGGTTCCTTGGTTCACCTGATCGAGGAGCAATCACACATAATCGAAGTAGGTCTCCACGAGCTCTATAATGTAACCCGTACTCACGAGGCACGCTTGCGTACCTTAGAAGAAACAGTAAAACTACAAGTACACGGCCTAGAAAATTGGAACGAGGAAATACGCTTTTCTTTCCGACTAATGGCCTACTCGAGGCAAGTAGAGGCCAAGCTGAACCACTTGATAACCAGCACACAATCCCTGATGGACATCCTCACCCACCTCAAACAAGGGAAAATTCACCCCTCACTCCTTAAGATACTCGACCAACTCAAGAATAACGTCAACCGAGTGACTGGTGATTTAGACTTCCCGATACCAACAGATCACCTCAGGCCGGAAGAAATTAGCACCATCTCCAGAATTTATGGAACCCGCAAGAACAAGAGGATTTTTGCCATCCTCCATATTCCACTCGTATCCAAGACGAAATACCATATGTACAGGCTTCACCCACTTGGAGTTGTACAAAACGTTTCCGACCTCGCAACTAGCATGGCCTATATCAAACCATCACACCCCTACCTAAGCATTAGCACCGATCGTCGAACTTATGTTAAAATGGATACCCAGTCTTTTGACGAATGCCAACTGACCCACCATTGGAGTATTTGTCCCACCAAACAACCTCTCCGAGATGTAACCGAACAAGCAGAATGCGAGATAGACATGTTGCTTCACCCTAACTCTAAAGAATTGTCATCCTGCAACATTCACGTTAAAGCAAAGGCCGAAACCCAATGGATCTATTTATCCAGCGGAGAAACTTGGCTATTTTCAGTCGCCAGTTTCACCAGGCTGAACATTATCTGCCCCGGAAATCCTACTCAAGAGATCGAACTGACTGGAATCGGACTCTTACGTCTGGCCCTGAACTGCATCGGTAGAACTAGCGACATTACACTGATGCACGACCAAGTAAAAAGGCAAGGGATGTACTACATCTACAAACCCAAGGTGCATCTCCGCCTCTCTGAAATGATCCCTAAGTACGAAGAACACCAAGAACTCTTGACCCAGATTCAAACCAACCCTAATCTCGACGGTGATCCGTGGGAAAAGAAAGGGGAATCCCTATCAAAAATTTTGGAAAAGATGCGGGAGATAGGTGCCCACAGACGAGAATCCCAAACTCTCGTTTATGGCGGCATAATCGGATATATAATAATAGCTTTAGTAGTAATTACGATAATCATATACAAATGCAAGAAACCCCTTCGGAGGAGTGACAAACGTTTTGACGACTGCGACGTTGCGAAACCATCCGGTTCCCGTAAACGATTCTACAACATAAGGGAAACCGATTTTTCATTAATAAACCCAGACCCGACAGTTGAATCGACGCAAAGTATACCACCTCTCAAACCCACAAGAAACACGCTTCTGCCTCACTCTCAACTACAAAAGCAAACAACTGAAACCGACTAATCACCCGTGTAAATAGCCCAAAGGAAATAACCCATAAACAAAAATATGAACTCGCACACCCACTTCTTCTGTTACAGGAAATTGGCAGAAGCTTACCCAGAAGACCCTCTAACAGTTGAATTAACAACTTACGACCCGAAAATTCCAACCGTAAAAATTCTAACAGCTATGCGACAATTTGGGCCAGTAACCTACTTCGAACCCCATCAAGAAGGCAAAAAGGCATCCGTAACCGTGAAATTTGCACAAGAAAACACGCCTTGGAAGCCGCCGCGATAAACCATATACGCTTAGCGGACTTTAAACTCACCCGAAACCGATCGACCCAGACCACCCGTGAAGATCATAAGAGCTCTCCCATTGTGTCCAACCCCTCGGAGAGAAATAAACCACGAATCCCGCGATATGAAGACAAAAAACACACCCGACTCTTCTGTAAATTACCGTGGTCGCAAGAACCCATGGACCGAGAAGACCGACTTCTCAGAGATTTCATCCAATTCGGGGAAATAATGTACCATCAGGCCTTGCCCGACCGATCTGGGCAAATAAGATTGGGATATGTCTGTTACTACAACCCTAGACCCGCAGCAATAGCCCTTCAACAAAGCGACCCCTCCTATCAAGCTCGCCCCGAGGAAAATGTCCCCAATTTACCAGAACACCCCAAAAAAAGAGAGGCGAATTTACCACCCAGAGTGCAACCAATATCTGGAGAGAAGCATCTTTGGTTTACATCAGTACACTTGTAAGAGATTGAGGACTCTTCGACTCCAAACAAAGAAAACCGCCCGAAAACATACTAGTCACGCGCAGAAACAATACTCTGAACCAACCTTTCGCGAACAATCAGAGTCTACCGTAACCGGAGAGCGCCTCCAACCAAAAAACCAAATAAAAAAAAAAAAATCCTACCCCACCAGACCCAATCATAATCTCACCTCTTTCTTCTCTTTTTGTTCACAGACACCCACCAAGATGCCGACCGCCGACTTCTTCGGAGGTTATTTGGACAATTATTCTCTCTTCCTGATTGTACGACCCGAAGTGGACTTAGGGTATATAATAGAACGTCTGGTCCAAAGTCAAGAGAGCCTCATAGTTTCTATGAATCTCGATACGCCGGGAGTAGCTATCATCAAGGCAGAATACCCGGAGAGCACCCAAAAACCCGCGACACATCATAGAGCTATTCTGCAGACTCTCGCGGCAGCCCTAGACTGCCCGGTTCAGAAATGCTACCCGCTCACCGAATATTCCAACGAAGACGACTCGGATTCGGACGATTCGGTGGTTACGATGCTACTCCGAATCCAGAGTGACGAGGCAGCGGCGACCATCACACCGCAACCCAAGAACGCCGACCCGGAGTCAGCTGGAGCCACTCTACCAATCGGAGAGCCCAAATTAACCCAGGCCTCCGGAACCGCTCGGAAGCAACCCAAAAAGAAAACCTGGGACCTCAGGGCAATCGGCATCAGGGTACCATATGAGGCCTCATACAACGAGTGCATCGCTCACTTCTTAAGATTCGGACCCATAGACTACTGCCAATTCAAGGAAAGTACCCCAAGTCCTCGCGGAATGAGGGGATACGTCGGGTTAGTGTGCTTCATTCATAGCAAGCACGCTAAAGTGACGTTTCTTAAATCACCGGAATACTATCCACGCAGGAAGGGAGCTATCCGTACCTCGTCGCCCACAATCAGATGTCCCTTATGCCAGTAGACCATAACCAAAAAGTTCCAACAGGACAATTTAAAACTGTGTGTTACGTTGAGGGGGATCACGCATGCCAACACGACAGAATCTAACTGTGCTCCACCTCCAACACAAGAAGAATCATCAAAACTTAAGAAACCAAAACCGAGTCCGACACTACCCGTGAAAACTCAAGAACTCCAAAATCTGGAAATGGAGCAACCAGCAGTGACCTCCTAGGCTAAAGCACAGGAAGGCCCGTACACTCGCCCCGCCATCCATGGCGAAGGGTCCCCTCGTAGGTACTCGCTTAATACCGGGGTATTTAAAAGTTTTCACACATAAGGTCCAATTGATCACCATCAGGGATGAGCAACAGGAACTGATGCCTCCGAATTACATAGATTTGACTGCCCAAATTAAACAGGTCTATGGAACCACCGACCAGGACCTCCCATGAAGATGCGACGTCACCAGTGTACCCCGTCAAGGATATATTATTCTTTCTATACGGTTTAGACTTAGATTTAAATATAATATCTTATAATCGTAAATGGCACCATGTATGTTATAATAAATAGCGTCCATTTCACTTCACTTCATTCAAATTGTTAATCATTCACCTCGTCCATCGTTTAGCGGGTATGGGTTCCCGAGGACGGCAACACTTCCAAGAGGGGGAGGGTGTCACGTTCCAAATATTTTTTCTTTAATTATTTTAATTATTTTAATTATCTTGATTATTTTTGGGGTTCGGTGAAGCGACAAGGGTGGAAATGAGAGACGGTCCTACAGGGCCTGGTCACCCATCGCTTTCTCTGCACTTTCCTGGCAAGAGTGAGACAGAAGTCTCAAGGCCAGGAAAGTCTCCAGTTGCATCCCGCGCGTGCAAGAATGCAGGGGGAAGTAGGCGTTGACAAAGCAATGTTCAACGCTTACTTCGTTGTTACGCTCCGCCTCCGACAGTGAGTGCGAGAGAGAAAGAAGCCAGAGAAAGCGGGGAGAAGACAAAACAACTGCCCGCTATGATTCATACTTAGTCTTGAAATCAGAGAAAATGGACGTGCCGGACTACGTTCCTCGATTTCACAGAACTCTATTAATTTCGTTCGTTGCCTTAAAATAAAAAAAGGGTGGTTATTCGGGCTCTTGCGTGGGTTTATTCGCGAGTTAAGTGGGTGCGAAAACTTAAATCAAGGTATGCCCTGTCAACAGGGACCACAATCTCGAGGAACACCCGTTTCTCGCCTCCTCCACCTCGTGGAAGTGTCGCAGCCTTGGGCACAATCATCCACTTCAGAAACACCAACTATAAGGTAATTTTTAAGTATACTTTAGCGCGCTCGGCCGCGCGCTTATACACTCTCACATCGCTCGATGCCGCTCGGTACTACTACGGCGAACTTATACTACGCGGCATCATTCAGCGCTCCCTCCACCGCAGGGTTGTTGGACAAAATGCTCGATGACACCGAGTAGCCAATTTCAGGGCGTAGATAAACAGAAAGTATATCTAT
>JAWWEO010016599.1:0-24115 GCA_035582975.1 Ormyrus labotus
CTGTGGCGGCTTTACTAGACAGTATGGTAATTTTTACAAGATTATTTGTAATTTTTACTATACTTCTTCTCTCAGTGCAGACCAATTTTTGACGTAATGATATAATACGTATTACAAACGTTAATTGATTACAAATAAAGTTTATGTCACTCAATAAAAAATATATTTTCAGGGAGCACTTGTTTGAAATTGGCCCTTTTGGCTCTTCTTATTGCCTGCGTCTTTTCGTCTGTCAGTGCCGAGTGTTTCACGAATAAAAATTTAGACAAAACTATAGCTTGGTCTTGCAGGGAAAATAACTCACGGAATGGCAATAACCTTTGCTGTCCTGGCTTGTCGTGTAAATGTGGCAGAGAACTTTCGTTTTATGGAGTGTAAGTTACATAATTTTTTTAAAAAATATACTTTTTAGGCTGTGTCTATTCGCAACGTATCCACGTAATTTACGTTTTTAGTTTAAAATTTGGTATAACAAATTTTTTAATCGATAATTTATTCATTCTTTGTATATATTTATTTAATATTGTTTTCCGCTGAGAAATTAATTAAAATTTATTAAATTTTTCACAGATTACCTGACTACTGCCGTTGCATAGAAGATTAAGGAGACTGATCGTCTATAAATTGGATTATGTCTTATTGTAAATTATTTTTCCTTCACATATTGTAGAATTTAAGATATTAGAATAAAAACTTACTTATATCAATATCGCACGTGAATTTAACTTTTTATTTTATCAATATCTAAATTGCTATTTCAGATATTTTAACTTATTCAACGTGTTCTTTTATTGCTTTTTACACATTTGTAAGCCTCTTTCACATATGATTGTTTTATTTTAATTAGTAAAAGTAATGTACAATACTTAACATGATTATTGTCCAACTGTTTGTTTATTTCGCTTTTTTACTTATTTTATCATATTCTTTTTTACGATTAGATTAGATTATAAAAGAAATCTTTTAAATAATAAAGATAGCTGCCAGAGTCTTATTGCTCCAGGCGCCAGAATGGCAATCCGTGTGCAAAATTTCTTTCATAAGTCCCCACGCATAATATAAGCTACGTTTTCTTGTAATACGTATTTTGACCCGTTGAATTCGAATACATCGTTCGTTTTGACGATTTCCTGGCGCCTGCAATGATTTTTTCAATACGGTACCATTTTTCCTTATAAACGCATTTGTATAAAATACTTCGATTTCCAAAATTTTCGACATTTCTCCTTGAGAAAGCAAATTATTACGAAAGATTTACAATTTCTTCCGCTTGAAAATCTGTAAAACTGCATTCCTCCGAATTCTTAAATTGTAATAAATCAGCAACTCGAGAAAATTTACGAGAGCGCTTAAGCGACATAACAATTCGAAAACCTTTATGACATAACACTGCGGGGGCACAGCGTTCCAGGTTCATTGTCAATGCCACGGTTTGCTTTCTGGGTTTTTCACCTGCTGCCTTAAAGTCACTAAATCAGCGGACAATTGCGCAAGTCCGGTATGTTCGCGAATACAAATTGTTACCGATTTCCAAGCAAACGTAGCCCGGATATTATGTAATCAAGTAGTTTTGGAATGTACGTTTTGGGTACGTAGATTTATAAGATATTTTACCATTATGTAATGCTTGTATATTCAAGATGCCTGAATGTGCCATTGAAACACTTTTAGAACATTTTAATCGCTAAAAAATTAATAAGCTCTAAAATCTTATAATTACAAAATGCTAGAAAAATTTTTCTTTAAAAAAGGAAAGACTTTTTTATGCTCGGTTTTATCGTCTTTTTAATTGAAAACATAAATCCTTTTTTCTTATAAATATTTACATTCATTACTGAATTATTACACTAATTGAATCGTTCGTAAAGCAAGGGCATAAATGTCTTTTTATTAAAAGGCGCTGATAACCTTTTTCATAGACGGCTTATTTTTCGCAGCAGCAGCTTAATGTGCCATAATCTGATTTGTTCATTAAGTGCAATTACTAAGTTAGTCCGATTAATAAGAGACGCATTTGATTACGTGCAATATTCCGATAAACATTGACCATCGCTTATATTCGAATTAGGTTGTCTTTAAGTATTTTAAAACATATATTAAAAAACTGATTTTTTTTTTAAATACGATGTATCAAGTAGAATCTTCCTAAATACAAAGAGTAGCAATACAAAGACTGTCGTCTTCGGGACAAGTTTACAAAGAAAAACGCGCAAAAGTCCTCAGGTGGTGGAAGCCCCAAGAAAGAAAAGCCCGTGACACTGTTTGAACAAACGGCGCAAAAATGGCCCGCAAAGAAAATCATTGAATGCCCATCGCCGGATGAGTAAACAGACTCGCTTGCATAATGACAGTCTGCCGCGGCGATATAATCGCGGCGGTAGTCATAATATCGCCGTCGACGAGACTCGACGACGGAACTCGCGGATCTAATTTATGCACAGCGGAGATGCCGCCGCGCGCTCCATTCATGCTGTCGCGCACTTAGCACTTAATTATTTTTCCAGCGCCGAGCGAAATTATGATTTTAGCCGACAGGAATGCATAAGCCGCGCGGGCTTTACGACCGATGGCAATGATTAATTTTAACCGGGTAATAATAATATAATTTTGAGGCTCGATGAGTGATACTAAAGTAAACGTTATTTAATCAGTGTTATTTTTGTACTGAGCAAATAGCTATATGTTTATATTTCGAATTCCCGATTAAAATTATAACTCTTAATTTTTAAATGTTAGGCGCCAGTTATTTTTTCAAAGCACAGCGCGTATTTTTAGTTTTTGCACTGATTGATAACGTAAAACGTTTTAAGAAGTGGATCGATTTCGCAGGAAGTCCAAAGAATCCGGGCGCTAATCGATTAAGCACCGCCGCAGCTTAATGATCGTAATTAAGTCTTATTAAAACGAGTCGGCCGAGAGAAGTCTGTCTCCTCTCCCGTTTCTCCTTTTCTTCGCGCAAAGTGCAATCTTTTCCGGCGATGCTATCGTTACACAGACTTTGCGCTTTACGTTTTATATATCTCTCGTGCTGTGAATGAAAATGCAGTTTTTTTGTTTTTTCGATTCTCGCCCGATTTCGTTGCCGAGGAAAGAAGAATCTTGATAAAGTGTCGCAAGTGAATCGTTCGATAATTATTTGCGTCGATAAATTTTTACTCTGCGACTATTTTAACTATATAGTTAATGTACCGAACCTGACTTTAAATTGGATTTTAGATTGAGTTTGATGGTTTACTGTAGATTGATTAAATTGATCCTCGCATTTTTTTCATTTAAATGAGGAATTAATTTTCTAATGATTTTATATTTAAAAAAAAAATTATTTTTATAATTGGAATTCTATATAATGATTTATACAAAGTTCACTTAATTAATGTAAGATTTATTATTTATTCAAACTAATTTTTACGGGAATCTAAAAGTCAATTACAATCTTCCAAAAACTATAGGGTTATTATAATTATTTTCACATAATGATAAGTGTTACGTAAGCAGTAATTGTGCCATCGTGAGTTGAAGGTTCCTTTTGTGTTCCTGGATGACTTTTTCTCTTTCTCTTTAATTCAATAACAATCACATCCGAGCACTCTAATAGTGCAAACGAATCAGCGCGATTCCCAGTGGCCGAAGCATCACCATCCCGAAATGCCCCAAAGCTATTAAATTAGCTTAGCTCTAAAAAACGCAGACGACATAATTGCTCGTTGGCTCGAATTGTTCCGCGGGCAAAAAGCGAAGTGAAAGAGAAATCGGTGGCGCGCGAGGACAAGCGTTTCAGCAAATAAATCTCAGGCGCGGCTCGCGCTTTACTCCCTTAATAACCCGCTATTACGCGCACGCTCGGTGAACTGCCCATAAATTTGACGCGAGCTCGCTGCCGGAACAAAAAAAAATCCGGGCGACTTTTCCTCCCCCCCCCCCCCCTCGGGGATCGGGATCCGATCGAATAAGTTATCCACGGGGGAAACTCGTTTGACGACCCTCTTTACGAACGATAGATTTTCGAGACATTTTACCCCTGGGAGTTTTGCGCAACTTAACAAATTGCCGAGGCTGCCGTAACGCGAGAAGCGTAATCTGCACGCAGAAAAGGTAATTGCGCGCGAGAGGTTTTGCAGGATGGTAGCCTCGATTAGTTGGAGCTTTAATAATGATGCTGCACGGCGGAGAGATAATAAAAAAAAAAAAAAAAAAAACTGCGTTACAGAGTAACGTCGTGCGTGTTCGACAGCTTTTATCGACGAGTTACTTTGCGAGAGCTTATTCTTTTTTTTCTCTCCTGCAAAGTAGCATCCGTTATGCAATGCCATAGTCAATTTAATGTCCGTTCTCGAATACATTCCGAATTTTCGAGTTCGCGAAATTAATGGTTTTTTTTTTTTTTTAATACAGAAAGCGTCGCTTGCGCAGCTGAAAAGCTTATCTCCACAAATCTCAAGATTCCTCGAGGCGCTCCGACTCTCGAGGGGGTCGAAAAATGCGAGAAAGAAATGAATACGCTCCGGCAGCTGCGTCGTAGCCAAGGTCGCTCTTTGTCCCCGGGATTTCCCGAGAAATCGCGAGCGACTCGTACTTATATGAGACTTCATTTCGATTATCGCACCGGTAATGGGCTTCTCCGCTTCGAGAACGCAATTAGGCCTCGCCGTAAACGCTTGTGCGCTTTTTCCCGCTGTCCGTCGCCGTCGTCGCCGCTGGAAAGTCGACGCGTCGGCGTGGATTTTCATGGATATCGCGTCGGTTTTCGCGCGCGACGACTCTCTCGGTGTATATCCTATTACACCTACATTCCTCGCCGACGAGTCACGACTGCGCTTGTACGTACAGGCGTTGCAGCGAAAAAATTTAAAGCGTCACCCAAGCCGACGACAAGTTCTCTCTCCGCGCGGGACGCGATCGAATTGCCTTCGTTTTCAGGTGTTACATTAACGAAAGCGCGGAAAAGGTTGTCCGCCGCGCGTGTGGCTCGGCGAGACACGTTGCGGTGCGCATTGTGAGCAGAGCGACGGGAATGTTAATGGTAACTGTAAAGCTGACATCATCAATCTCTCTCGAGAGTCGAAAGAATTCACGGCAAGACCACTTCTCCTAAATATTCAGCTTTATGAGACTCGCGATTTACAGTTTGGGACTCGCGCGCGGAATTGGATTTGATGATTACTGCCTAAGGCCTCGGGGCTAATAAGCCCTCGTCATTTAAATGAGTTGCGACGTTAAACGGGCTCTCGCAGTGTACCGCTCGAGTTCCACTATGTGTTACCGCGAAATTTATCGTCGAGAATCCGCGAAAGTGATTTTGGTTACAAAAAAGTTTTTTTACAATAAAAATGTAAGCCGCAAAGTCCTCCCCTTTCTCGAGAGGCACGTAATCGCGTCGATAAGGGAAAAACCGGCGAATTCAAATGCCCTTGAGACGGAGGTTCGTCGACCCTGGGAGAGTCGCACCGCGACGGGGAATCCAAACCGATGCGAATGAGCCTTACTATTATGGATCACACGGCGAATGAATTATTTATCGCGAGAGCGTCTCTATTCCTCGTGTGCTCTCGCGCAAAAAACTGGATCGGCCCTCTCTTCGGCTCTTCTCCTCTTTTTTCCTCCTTTTTTTTTTCAATCGGGAATTCCTCATCGTCGACGGATGCGCGGAGATTGCTAACGCGCGGATTACGGTTTTATATTGTAGGCAAGCGCGCCTGTCGGCTTGATCGATTATGTCAAGAGAGCTGTAATAATGTTTTCTCTTCACCGGGGAGGCGCGAGCTTGAACGATGACGGTTGCTCCTTGCTTTCTTAATACCGTCCGAGAGTCGCTGCTCGTTTTGCCCCGAGAAATTTGCCGAACATACACGTAAATATATGGTAATGAGGCAGTCCTAGAAAAGGAAGGACGGGGCTCTGACGAAAAAAAAAAAAAAAAACCGATCGTCGAGCGGACCGCGAAACGGTGACTAATATAATTAAAGAACGCCCACGTAACAGTACACTATATATAAACCTCTTAAGAGGGATGATCGCTGCTGAAAGCCGAAGTTATCGCGCATCGAGGATCATCCCGCCTGGCGATGAGACGGCCTGGGGAGTATAGCAACGAGAGATGTTTCCTTATATTTGCATACGAGGCAATACTTCCAGACAATAAAAGCCGACTAACAATTAAAGCCATCGCGCTGGGAAAGCAAAAGAAAAAAAACAGCAAGACCGTCCGGCAAGTTCCGAGTCGGATGGAAATCTCGTCGGTCATGCTCCCTCCCTCTCTCTCTCTCTCTCTCTCTCTCTCTCTCGGTGCTCGTCCGCGCGTCCAGCTCGGGGCGGGTGCATGCGCTGGGCGTGCACCTTGCGCGATAAATTCAGCCGGCCCCCCCGCTGTCTCGAGCTCGCGCTATCAAAATATCAGCCTTGTCATAATTAGCGGATATTACGGGGCCGATTTTTCGCGCGGCCCCCCTTTGCGCTAGATGAGGTTTCCCTTTTGTATTATACGTCCTCCCCCGCCGAGTCGAGGCGCTTTTTTGTTTCCTCCCCCCCCCCCCCCCTCTCGGATGGGACGAAAAATTATTGGGACTCTGCCGGCGAGTTTTTACGAGCGTTGATGCGTTTCGATTTTTCGAAAATAATTACGCCCGAGTTGAAAATCGAATAAGCTGGAATAAACATTTTCCTCGCGCGTTTCTGCGTGTCAAGTTTTAAATAAGATATTCGAGTGATATCATCTGCGCCGTCATGCGAAAAAACTAAGCGGCTGCCTATCGGTAGGACGTTAAACTGCTTGTACGCGCGATTCGAATCGGAGAGCTCATCCCGACGAGTTCTTATATAATAGAAAAATATTGCTGATAAATTGGATAGCATTACACCGTATAAACGTGCAAAAATCCACGCGAAAATAGCTCGCCCCGACGACTTTATATACACCACAAGCGCGGTAGCCTCCCCGATAATATTTTATATACGCGCGTTCTCGAATCAATTACGAAAAAAAAAAAAAAACAACAGGCCGACATCCCATCACAGGGAATTTTCCTCTTGAAACAACAAAAGCGGTGATTCAATCCTAATACCCACTTAGAGGCAAGTGCGCCGTTGAATTTTTCGACCGAAAGAAAAAGGCTCCATCAGCTCGGCGTAAAGTAGAGATATTATAGAGCAGCCGATGGGCGACGGAAGAAAAAGAAAAACGAGCGGGATAATAGATAGAGCGAGGGAAAAGGAGGTAAACACCGAAAGATCGCCAGCCGCGCGGTAAAAGAAGGCGAAAGACGAGGCGAGAGAGAGAGAGAGAGCGAGGGAAGGGGGAGGGGAAGAAACGGCCTTGCAACTTTCAACGGCAAGGCTGCACTTACACCGCGCGCGCAAGTATTACCCACACATATTCGTGCGTACAATATTTATATATGCGCTCGGGGATCATAATAACTCGGACGCGGAGCGCTCTCTTTTACGTCGAACGTCTTGTTCGACGGGCTGGCCCATTCGAACTTTACGGCGCGGCTTTGTTTTCCTTCGGAGGACTCCTCTCTCGCTGCTGCCGATGCTTCTCCTTTTTGAATATTTAATTTATATTGCCCTTTCGATCCTTTTTGCCCAAGAATGCGGGCTATATATAGCGGGGGGTAACTGTTATTACGTTAGCTCGCTGCTGCGTAAGAAGGGCGCATTCGGCAAAGGGAGAATCGAAATTTATCGTTCTGTCTAGACGGCTTTCGCGCGCTTATTTCCATCCGCTTCTCGGCTACCGATCAAAAAATATAATAATAATTAATTTTAATTAATGTTCGTTTTAAATATTATCTTGAAAGATATTATATTCATTGCCTATTCGTTTGAATTGATCGGAATGCCGCTGGAACGGGAGGACTTTTGATAAGTGCCGCCCGCGATATATTTTCGATTCCGCGCAATTACCTCACGCGAGAGCAGCATCCATTCCCCGCACAATTTATATTTATACGGTCGATATGCGTATATATAAATTTCTCGTTTCCGCCTCGACGCGATCCATCTTGACCGGCGCGTCTGGCTTCTTGCCTTCCGCTCGGTTACATCTTTTTCTCGCTCGTCGTTTCAACTGGTTTCTGTGTCTGTAAGGGCGCGATTTTTCGCCGCGTCGTTCGTTTAACGAGCGAAAGTAATTCATTTCCTCGTAAAGAAGCTCCTCCTTATCGATTCGTTAAAAATCACTTGGCGTAAGTCAGCTGTAATTTTATAATTTAATATAAAGCTTTGCGAACGATAACCAAGTGATCGATCGCCCAATTGTCGATTAATATCCCGATGAAAATTCAGCTATATTGATTATTTAGAATAAGATATGCCTATTTTTAAGCTTTATGACAGATTAGCGATAAAGAGGAAATAATTACTTGCATTTTCGCATAATTCAAACGTTTATGCAAAGTGACTTTGAAAATTACCATAAAACCTGCTGTACAGTGTATGCTCAGCGTACACATAATCAGATAAATTGCATGGATATAACAATCGAACTAATGAGGCGAATTGTAAGCCTCGAATTATGATTGCACAACGCTAAGATTCTTCAAACCCGTACGTGCCTTTATAGGCTTGCCGATTCTCTAAAGATCATCGGTCAGTTTTTAAATAATTAAAGTTTTACATTCTCAAATAAATAACGCTTTTATATCGTCGATTCCAGGCGATCCGCATTGCCGGCCAATCATAATTAATTCTACCATCTCCGACGAGAATTAAGAGCTGATGCAGTGTACAACACCGGTAAATTACTTGTTTTATAGAACTCGTACATCGAAGTCGACATATCTTTTTACGGGGAGGTACATAAATGCTCGGAAATAAATAATTCAGCCGCGGCGCGCACAACATATACAACTTTTTTCTCGCTCGCAAGAAATCCATCTCCATGTCCCGCGCCGGTTATCGCCTTCTTTTCGTCTGCCTCCCCGATTGCTTTTTGCCTCTCTCGTCTGACCAGCGCCGTCTCTTTTCTACTTCTTTCGACTCGACTCGGGATATTTTTCTCTCCTTATATCGGCGCGGAATCCTCGCGTCTCGCTGAAAATGGGGAATATAACCGCGCGCCTCTGCATTTTTCCTCGGCCGCCAGGCGATTGTTTTATTCTGGTCGATGGCATAGTTATTCTCTTACGCGACTTCTCTCTCTCTCTATCGAGGAGGAGAGAGTACGACTGCCAGGGACGACGCTCCACTTTAGCCGCTGCGGCTTGATTTATGGAAATCATCTCTCCTCGGTTTCCTTTGTTGTTGCTTTCCAGCATTACGTCCATTAATAAAGTACTTTTTTTTTTATAGGAAGCTCGCTGAAAATGATTTACTTGTATGCGCGCAAATTCGATTCTTATTCAAATTTTGTACTCTGCAAAGGAGCGACATTGACCGCCGGTAGTTATTTAGTTTCATCTATATCGGACTGAATTTCAACCTGAATTTCGCCTTTACCATCGCGGCGATTTATGATTTAAGGATAAAAGCGTAAAAGCTGCAGCGCGACGGATTACGTAAAAAAATCTCAAGTATTTTCTTTAAAAGCAAGCAAAGCCGGCGAGTATCGGCTATCACTTCAGGGCCGACGCTCCACTTTGCAGGTGTGATTTACGGCTATCCTCAGTTAAATCATTTTCGCGCGTGACTTTGAATCTCACCGCGTAATCGTAAACCAATTGCATTATTATAAAAACAATTTTCTTCTTAAATATAAAAATCCGTTCCTGGAAATGTATATTTTACGTAAACGTCCGGCAGGTTATATCGTGTGTTAGTACCTTTTTAATAGGGACGTCGATTTGTTTACCAAGTTCATTTGTCGTTGTAAAAATTATCCAATGAAATCTATTATACTATGAATCTATTACTGAATCTGTAAACACGTAATTATTCAATTCGATGTAAGCCGACTCTTGTGTATCTCAATCGTCCTACAAATCAATAAACCATCCTGGCAAGAATAGCTAACAGATAAATCATAAGCCGCATTAGCATACTTAAAAGTATATTACCTGAATTTACCGATGAAAAGAGACGCGAAAAATGCCATTATACGGCGACTTCTTTATGAACGGCAATAATAATGGCTCTGAGGCTCCGATTAAAATATCACATTTAATCAATATCGAACAAAGAGATATTCCGGTTGATGACGATGATGACCGGGTAATTAAGCATCTTCCCCTTTTTTGCGAGGAATCTCTCGCTGGCAAGATAATCGGCCAGCGGGATCTTTCGACGATTCCTCTCTCGTTACTCAGAGCCTCATTAAGAAACAATTTTTCCATCGCGGCTACGTGCCGCGCGGCTATATACGAAATAGAAAAAAATGGCGTTTATGACACACGCGCGTATTTATTTATAAATATATGGACGGGAGAGAGAGAGAAGATCTACGAGCGGCGATAGGAGAAATGAAACGCGGAGAATTTTCTTCGACGCGCGATGTGTCCTTAGAGGAATCGCGACGTCGCGATACACACACGTGTCCTTCGCCGGGACTTTTTAGAAATTCGAGACGATCAGGTGAGCGATCCGCCTTAGCCGTACTCATCGCGAGAGTTATTATATATGAGTAATTTCGCGCAATTAGAGACGTACGGATAGCCTGGCATTTCTCTATTAAGGCGATGCGAGAGAGTGGAGCTATGCAGTTCAAGTTTAAACGCGCGCGTCTCTCTCGCTTCGCTTGAACTCTTTTCGATTTTAATGGAGGCTCTAAGCGTTCGCTAAACTCTTCATTTACCACACATTTATATTGGCTTTATGTTATAATAAATAATAATTAAGCTAATTAAACGTGATCGTTATGTTTTTTTATAGATTCTTCGATGATTACACTAATTGATTGATAATTAAAGCGCGGTGCTCTCGCATCGGAAGGATAATTTATCGTTGTTTATCGCCAAGAATTCATCCCGCGGAAAATTGTAATATTATGAAGGAAGAAAACAGGTATTTCATTATTGATTAAGAACGCGAAGTAATGATGGACCGATTAGTCGCGGTTGACAATTAATTGAACGCGACTGCAAAAAACGTGGCGGCTTTATTTCAGCGAGCAAATACCAGAGAGACTTTATTTTTAAACAGCGCGGAGCTAATTTTAGCCGCGATGAATGTTAATCCGCGACTGTAAGCAGCGCAAACAACGTTTATGAGTACTTCGAAGCCAGTTGTTAGGAGAGATTTGCAGAATGCCATTACGGCTGATTAATCGTATACACCGAAGTGTGCAGCCGGTGGAAAAGTGTGCACAACGAGTTTTCTCTCCGCTCGTTATGAATCACCGGACGATGAATTGAAACCGGCAAATTGATACCATATTCGCGGCTTAGCTTTTCGCGGAGCAGCGCCAAAGGACAAAGGTGCTGACAAGCGTCTCCATTAGTCCCCGCATCGATCTCCGCGACGCGTTGCTTTTTTGGCGCGTGAGAATAATCGGGGAATTCGCCATATTCCTATGCGCGCGCGCGGGAAATCTCCTCAAGCAGCCTTTTACGAGCAATTAGCTTTTTAATAATGAGCCGCGCGTGGTGCATCAGCTTTCGTCGTTTTATGACTTTATCCGACGACGAGGAGGAGGAGTGAATCTCCGCCGAGGTCGCCGTATTTTTAATCGGACTAATTACTTTTCAATAGAAAGAGAAAAAAAAAAAGCCGCTCGGCGCTCTCGCTATATAAAAATGTTGAGGTCGCGGGGATAATTTTATGACCTTATTTTTGTTATGCGGTCTAATGAATAAAATTAGCTTCATGCGCGCACCGCGATGATGCGTCTTCCGTTCCTGATTTTTTTTCTTTCCCCTCGCCGGCCTCAGGATGCTTCGGCGGAGGAAAAAAAAGAATTGCGAACGTCTCCGCTTCTTAATTAGAACAATAACATCAGCGGCCTGTTTAACTCATAATATATATAGAATCGAATCATTCCCCGAGCATACCGATCCATAAAAATGAATTAGTCGCTGTTTTTCCTTCATACATTAGTGAATTCTCGGTACGCGACGCCGGGAATCCACCGCGGAGATTCAACGAGTCATCCGTCCGAGCGCGCTGTTTTCCCCGCGGCTCGACCGGCTGAAGCTCTAGCGGAGTCCGCACCCTTGACATTAGCGAAAGCACCTCTTCGATTCGATATAAATTCACTTTGTTCAGCGCGCGGAGGCCGTTTATTTGCGCGAGCGAGCTCCCGGACGAGCAAAGTTTGCTTTTGTTTTTGAAATTACAAATAAACGATCGAAGGCAAAAAAAGGCCCGTCTCATCCCCTCGAGAGCAGCGAGCGAGCGAGAGTCTTGTTTTGACTGGACGCCGTATACAAGCCTCGCGAGAGAAGCCCCGCGCGCGATCAGCTGCCTGGGTTTTCAATCCCGATAGGCGCGAGAGCGAGCGAGCGAGTATACATAAGCAGCTCGTTAAAGCGCGCGCTCGCTCGCTCGCGCGGTAAAATGTCGCTATCTCAGGCGCGTCTATGCGCATATAATGCCCGCGGGACACGAGCCGCGCGAGAGGATATCGTATATATATACGTGTACAGGGGAGCATCGAACGGCGGGCGGAGAACGAGGGGGGGGGGGAGAGCTGCCGATCAATTATAAACCTGGCTAAATTTGCGAAGGCGAGGCGAACAAGTGCGAGAGAGCGTGATGCTCGGAAAGAGCGCATGCAAAAACCTACAAAAGCATTCCTCGATCGGGGGAGCAAAAATTCGAGAGCCCTCTCCGCGCTCCGGGGCACAAAGGACCCTGGCGGCCCGAAAAAAAAAGGGAGCAGGTCTCCCGACGCGAGAGAGAGAGAGAGAGAGCGCCCATCGGCGTTACACCCCGCATTATAAATAAACGCTCGCGCGCCGTACGTTCCCGCGGAGACGGAAGAAACGCGTGCGCGCGCAGCTGAACGAGAGCGAGAGGTGGAAGAGCAAGGCGAGAGAGAGAGCGCGGAAAAAGCATCGCGGCGGCGGGAGCGGCAGCTCTCTCGCGCGGAGAGAGAGAGAGAGAGAGAAGATAAAGAGCCGAAGATAGCCGCGCGCGGTGCAGGTACGTAAGTAAGTCTATGAAACGCGATATATAGGGATGCCTCGGAAGAGAGAGAGAGAGAGGAGCGACTCGGGGAGACAAAGACTTTGAGCGAGGAGGCGCTCCGCCTTATGTTTATGGCTCCGGGGTTATGTCGTCGTCAGGGCCGCGGCCGCCTAAGGGCAGCTGGCCGCCGACGGGTTCTTCTTCTTCTTTACTCTTGTAATAATGGATTCTCCGCGCTCCGCTTGGAATGGAGCTCTCTCGCGAGAGAGAGAGAGAGAGCTTTACAAGTCGGGGGGGCCGCCGCGGCGCGCTTCTCGCTCTCGCGCGGCCCATTGATGGATTTCGCGTTGACGTTTTCATGGGTTTTCGAACGGTCGAGCGCGCCCCCCTCGAGTGGGGTTCTGTTTACTGTTAGGACTGTGCGTGGAGAAGACATTTTTATCGTTTCGTGCGGTGTTTCTTGATCATCGAGAATACCGGGATTACGTAAAAGCGGGGAATCACGCAATTTACTTATTACGACAACAAGAGAATCTTACATGTTCATATACTCTCGGCGTCATCCTCGGTTCAAAGTTTACGCGCAGCCGATAAAAAAAACAATGTCCGTCGACGAAATCTGCGTAAAACACCTCGATATATCCGCGCGTCGAACATCCCGATTCGCCAAAGTCCGCTTGGCTCGCGGACGTGCTCCAGTTTTTCGCGGCGTACAGCTCCGTTTACGAGAATTCCTGCGTGCGTTCTGCTTGTCTCTCGCGCGATTTTTTTACGCGCGCCGGGGGCCGCGCCGCGCGGTTCCATTTTCCGCGGCGTTTTTCGGGTCGTTGACTCGCTCGGCCGCCGCGCTGCAACGGTTCATTTACGCGAGCGAGCTATCTAATGCCGCGCGTGGGTGGGATATATCGGCGAACGAGATCGCCTCTCGGATCGCCCCGTTGATTGATTCGCTGGGCGCGCCGAGTCGCCTGTTTATGCCGAATTAGCGTCTCGGCGGAGTTTGATCGATATGCGATGTCGTTCCACGGATTAGTTTTTCGGAACGCGAGTTTTTTTCCGTTGTCGATCGATTCTCCGAACCTGATCATTTTTAGTTAATTAAAGTGTCGTTTGCGCTGCTTCTGAAAAACAATTTGTTACAAAAGAATCGACAGCCTCGAAAACGTTCGAGAAGAAGCTTAAGTGGCGCAATTAAAATATACGAGGAATCGCAATCTTTCGAACGAAACCATCGAACGAGGAACTCGAAAAGTCAGACAATAAAAGCGGGCCTTCGCATCCGCGATAAGCATCGATTAAAAACCCGCGATGCGCCTCGTCCAAAGTAGTCGTCACGGCTCCTGCCTGCTTATCGCTCCGCCGAAAAAATGTACGAAGGCAAAGGAGCCTGCCGCTGATTAAGTGGGCGAGAATTCGACGACGCCGATGGCCATCGCGGGCCGGCGGTAAGTGCGGCGGGGCCCAAATTGAAATTTAAATGTTCCGGAATATATCCCCGCTCGAGGCGCGACAACTCGGGCGAGACGTGCGGGCGTGAAGTAATGAGAGCTGCGCCGCGGCGATATGCAACGGGCCCGTGCTTCCCTCTCTCACCCTCTCGCGTGAGAAAAGTGTGCTAAAAGCAACGGAGACGCGGAGAGTTAAGCCGGATTACGGACAAAAAAAAAAAGGATTCGGGTGCACTGACGCGCGGACTTGTTTTTTTTTTCTTCTTTTTTTTTTGGCGGGCTCCCAACTTTGGTTGGGCCGTCACTTTCGACGTCCGTCGATATGAAGGTGGATTCATTTTAGGACGAATTACTTAAGGACTTTTTAAAGAAGAGCGATGGACGTTTGCATTTGTACTTCGTTAAATTACCAGCGACCTTCAAAATTGTTAATCAAAGCCATTGAAACCTATGAATACTTCATTCAATAAGCCTAATCTAAGTTTTAAAATAGCTGTACGAAGTAACGCGCAGCAATCTGCATGCGCGAGCAATAAGCGGCGTCACCCGCCAAGTGCGTCAACGGGTCTTCCTCGAGAGCGAAACGAGATTCGAAGGAAAAAAGCAACGGTCTCGCCGCGCGGCGATTCCCATCCCCCACACCTGTAAATCGCCCAAAAACCGTGGGAGAGGCGACAACGTTCGTACAGCCGCTTAGAAAAAAAAAAAAGAAAAATGAGCGCGCGATCAGCTGCGAAACAAGGCCCGTGAATCACTGGGCCAAATCCGCTGCTCTCCTCGTCGCGCGCGGCGCGCATGAGAATGAGGCGCCCGAGCGAAATTTCGCGCTCGGGCTCACGTACTGCCGCGCGGCGATTTACGCGCGTGTCCGACCAGTTGTATATACGTATATCGGGCCGAACGGTTATACGCGCGCGAGAGAGCCTTAATCGGGGGAGGTTCGCGGCGGGGGGGAAACACGTGTGTGCGCCGCGCGCGCGCGCTGCTTTTTCAAGGGCAGCCGAGCGGTTTTTGGATTCGCTTTCCTTCTGCGGGGATCGCCGGGAGGCGTTTGTTCGGAAAATATAGAGTCGGCGGTGGGGAAGGAGATTATAACGTTTTTTAAGTGGATTTTTAAATTCCCGCGCGCCGTTGATAAGGAGCTTGAGAATTTTATTTATTGGATAATTCTGCTATATTTGTCTTAAGCAGGTGTTAATATCTAGTTTTAAACAAGTTTCATATTAAAATACGGCTGTACCTCGCAGGCTACGGAATTCAACCGGTTTTTCAAAACATTAAAAGCGATTTTGCAGTATAGTTTTTGAATTTTTAATTAGGAATGCCTTCATTAAGCGTCGGCCTCGTCAAATTAGCGGCAACAATTATCTTAATTCCTTGGAGATACGTGTACTTACTCGTTGACGTAAAGAAAAAGGTACTTTGAAATAATAATTTTCCGCTAAAGATTGCTGCGCTTTTCCGAAGGATACGCAGGAGGTAATTTATAACGATTCCATTTACTTTTAAAACACAAGGAAATATAGCTTAAGAAAGATTCACCTAAATTTGTACTTCTTAATAGTGATACCGCTTTTTAAATAGATTGTAAAAAAAAAAAAAAAAAAAAAAACGGGATGAACAATCGAAAAGCTCGAGAGCGCGCGAAATGTAACAATCCAAGAAAGATCGCGCTCTTGCGCGCGACACTTACCCTCGAGGAAAGGCAGGTGCGGAGCTTGCAGAGAATGGCACTTTATTCACTCCAGCGGGCTTCTCATCTCGAGGAGCAAACGTGGAGATATCGGGCCGGATCCTTCGGGGCGGCCAGGCTTGTACGTATATCCTTCGGTCGGGTCCTCGGCGTTCCTTCGCGTATATATCGGAAAAAGTCGCACAAAGTCAAAGTCAACTCTCGTCGGAGGAAGCTCGAAGCTCGTGCGCTCTCTTAAGTGTGAATGAAGCGCGGCGGGGCCCGGATCGCGGCGCACGCGAGTTCTCTCGAGGGAGTAAGTCCCGAGGACTCGGATGGCTCCCACTTATAAAGACTCTCTTCTCTCTCTCTCTCTCTCTCTCCTCCGGTGTTGCTGCTGCTGCTGCGGCTGCTCCTGGCTGGCCGAGGCGCTCGAGAAGCCTCGTGCGCGGCTTCTTCTCCAATTGGCGTGTGTCCGCCGAGGAGGAGGGGGAGGAAAATGTACCTACCTCGCGGATATAGACGCCGCGGCCGCGAGTGTATAAGGAGCTGTGTGTGTGAGTGCACGGCGAGCACGGGATGTACAGGCGAGACGACCGCAGGCGGGCAGCAGGCGTTTCGAGGGTGGAAGTTGGGGGTGCGCGGGTACCGGGGAGGCACGTCTTTGTAGAGAACAATGGCACTTGTCGGGAATTAAAAAAAAAAATTCTTTTTATGCCTTTCGTTAAAATGCTGTAATAACGACGATTTCCGCGTGTTCGGAGGATCGAGCGTAAAAGTTGCGTCAAAGCGGTAGATGGGATAATATAGATGCTGTATGATAAGGAAATTTGAATAGTGGAAAAAAAAATTATTAATGTATTGATTATAACTCGTTCCTGCGGACTGTAATTTTTTCAGGTTTTATCATCTTTTTATCTTTCTAAATCAATTACACGAAGATTATCACTCTTTAAAGGAGAGACAGTCAATTAACTCGTTACTCTATTTTCCCGACAATTAAGTCCGACTGAACGTCATTGTAGACCCTCGAGGGATTCGCGATTCAAGGTGGCGGCAAAGAGTATATAGGAGCATCCTTTAAACACATTAATTAGATCTTCAATTTATAACAATTTTTTTTTCCGAATTCAATCACGATAAAAGTGCAAATGCGAGATTACGTTACAATCACAAAATGCAATGAGTCAATAAAAATTTTCTCATGTATAATTACAGAATGTAACTTGATGGTAATAGTCTCATTATGCTTCATAAATTTGACACATTATTGCTACTTTGCCGCTAAAATTTGAATTTTTCATCGGAGCTTCAGTCATGCCCTTTGTCTCCCACCTGGTATTATAAATGCATTATAAAATTAATGCGATTTCCAAATAAATTGTTCGTCGTAAAATAGACTTTATCGGACGTCATTGATTAAAAATTATCAACTATGTATCGGCACGAGATTCAGTCATCCGCAGTTAAATATATAATTAAAATTTTTAAAATATAATTAAAGTTTTCGTTCATCATTTTTTTTTTTTGCAACACTTTTATTTATTGCGAATGAATCGCACGACAAATATAAAATACTACTTTTTACGAAAAAATAAATCTCAAGATAAAATCGGGTGGAATCCAATTGTTAAACGGCATGAGGGAAACGTTCACCTTATAAATTCATAGTACGAATACAATTTCATGAATGAATTCATCATGTCGTGCGTGACTTTGACCCGCGCAGCCGTGAATTCGAAAAAAACGGCAAATTTCAAATTCGCTTTACGAGTAGAACGTTTGTAAAATATTTTGAAACGAGACTCGAACTAGAACGCTACAGCATCGCCGACGCTCGTTATTGCTGCTCGTCAATGGGCGAGTTTTCGTTCCGCAAACGGCTTTTCTGGAAAACAATGACTTTTTTTTTAGCGTTTCCCCGGTCGTGTGCGTATTTTCATTCATAAATTCTTGCCTGGATTGCTCTTTTCTGGAACAACGTAACTCCATTTTAAAGAATGTTAGTAACTACATTAACGCTGAAAATTAAAAAAAACTCTGTTATACGAAAAATGTCATAATGCAGTGAATCAACGTAAAATGAAAAGAATTTTTTAGCGGAAAATACGCTTGCGACACTTGCAACTATTCACGTTTCATCATTTCACCATTATTTCCTTATTAATCGATGAAAAAGAATTTATATCCGGTTATTCTAACTATTTAGTAATAAATTCTTCCTGTCTATATTATTAAATTAATAATTATCCAGACATCACAAAGTGACTTATAGTACTCTGTAACATTGATAGATTTAAATTACTTTTAAAGAATACATTTTATACTTGAAAAAATTGGAAAATAATCATCTCGCTAACAGCTGAATTACTCTCAATATTTCAGTATGAAAATGAAATCATATTGAAAAAACTGGATTTATTTTTTAAATATATATAATGAATTCGAATAACCTTTAATTCCTAAATTTTTTGTTAAAAATTTTATCAATATTCGTAATTTAACATTCTAAATCACCGCAAGAAATTAAGACGATGTTTAAAAAATTCTGAAATTTCTGTTTCGAATAATTTTTCTTTTAATCTTCAAAAGCTTTCTTTTTCTTTTTCTTTTTTCTACATAAATTGATACAAATTATGTACAAGAAGGACGAAATGTCTGGTTTCCTTCAATTTCTCTTACGATACAAACTATTAACATGAATTTATAAATTTGTATATAAATTCTGTACAATAATCCAAGAAAAATTAATTGTATATAATTTGTACAACTTGTATTCAAGCTGAACAAAATTTTTTCACGTGGGAAATTCAAATGAATTATAATTTACTGCAAATTTCCCTTGACTATTGCTCCAAGTTTAGATTTCACATTTGGCGCAAGCTAAATGTAAATTTAAGAATTGCTTACAATTTCAAAAAATAAAAGTATCAAGCCAATGCTAGTTGAGAAGCTTGTACCTGAATTTGTATAAATAATTATTCGAACACGTAAATGCCCTTAGCTGTTGGGGTATACAGCAAATCATCATTCTCTGCCTTTTTATCTTTCTTTAAGTACGCTGTTTTAGTCTATGCATTTTCATAAATTTACATAATTTGTTCGTTTTTTATGCGAAAACTGAAAAAGGCATGATTTTCGTACCTTCATTTTGAGAATATTTAAGTTATTAAGTGACTTTTAGAGCTGATAAAGGGTGTTTATGTAAATTCTACAGCTTAACTTTTGCACATACCGTACAATCACGACTTTACAAGAAAATCATTTCACGGAACATTTTAATCCGACGCTGGTTATTTTTCACGAATCGAGGAACATCAAAAGTTCACGACAAGCGCGCACACATTTCCACGTGCTGATAAATTCTTATTCCGGCATCGAATTTTTCCGCGAGAGCGTATAGAAACGATCAATTCCACCTGCGCGAACGACTCATTACTTCCCCTCGCGGCAGTTATTTCAGCTCTGCCAGGGCTCCGAAGCCGCAGCTAACTAGACTCGCCGTCCATTAGCCGCGGACCCAATTAACGCCGGAAAAAGCGCCTCGTTCAAACGTCCCGAGCGCACGCACGGCCTGCCGTGCTTTTTCTCCCTTATACACTTGAAGGGAAAAGTGTCGCGAACGGGAAGCCTCGGCGAAGAGAAACGAGCCATTGTCCTCTCTCTCTCTCTCTCCCCTCGGGCTGTACTCTCGCGATATCAGCCGCGCGCGGGGAGAAGAGGCATGTGTGCGCGCGCGTGCGATAGGCATTTGCATTCGCGCGCGCGATATTCTTCCGCGTCTGGGCTGTCCTTTGCGGCTTCCGTGGCGCCTGCGCACCTGTTGGAATTATCATTCCCACCGGCGGGATATAAAGGAATTCCGTGTCCGAGGATGCCGCGAGAAAGAGGGAGAGAGAGAGAGAGAGGCTTTGGATTTTTGTCGAATCCACGCCGGTAGTTTCTGGTATCATCCTAATTGCGCGATCTTCGCTTTTGGATTCCGAGGTACGAGTCCGACTGCAAAACGAAGCAAATTTATATGCCTCCGTCTTGGAATGGAATTAATAAAATCCCTTAGGTTTTTTCCGTCGTTCTTTGAAAAACTTGGGTGTACGGTGTAATTCAACATTCTGGAAAGTATATAAAATATTTTATCTTGCGCAATGCACCGATGTATACTGTTAAAAAGTCCGTATACAAGAATGTATACAAAAGTCGTGAAGCGAATAAAAAGTAAGCCGTACTCCAAACTGACTTGTACAATCGTGTAAAGGAGTAATTCTTCTGAATCTTAATTTTCAAGAAACATTAATCTCTCCTACACGATGTATTGTAGAGAAAAAAAAAATTCTACAAATAATGACAATCAAACGTCATCAAAGATGATTCGATAGCGCGGGATTTTTAAGCGAGATTTCTAAGATAATTATCACTCTCGGCTCGGTAAACACTCTCTCGTATACACAATTCTGAAATCGCGCGAATTTTTCTAACAATTAAATTGAAATCAAGTGTTCGAGGCCGAAAGAGAGGCGCGCGAGCAAAGCCGCGAGGATAAAGCGGCGTTAATGGATTCGGTAACCGACCAGGAAACCGGCAATCTTAGACACGTATATACTGTTATAAACCCAGGCTCGAGCAGAAATTCGCACGACTCTCTAATGGGCCAACAACGCTGCGTGAATATTCGCGGCGATTTGTCGCGCCGCTCGCAGACAGTAGATAATACATTGTCTTCCGCGAAAAAATGACGCCGTGGAAAAAAAGATTGCCCGCGCAATTTATAATTATCGATCGAAGGGCGATCGCTTCGATTTCTCGGGGGGGTTTTTTTTTAGCGCCTGCAGATCTGCATAATTTTTTTTTATCAAGAAGGAAGCGATAAATTAGCGCGCGGCTGCATCGTGAGCTTAATCGCCGCTAAAGAGAATTGCGCCTATTCTTAGTTTAACGTTCGTTTTTAGTTAAAAATGTGATAATTACGTTGTAGTTAAAGATTCACTTAGTCTTTACGGCGCCTCTTCCACAAGGACGAAGAAAATCAGCGACTGCCCCATTCATTCGTTCGTTCATTCACTCATTCGCCATTATCCAAAGATTAACTTAATCTTTACAACCCCCTTCCGCGGCTCGCAACGACTGCGGAATATTGATTTAGCTGGAACTTCACCGAGACTTAGCCAACGCTGTGCGACAAAGTACGATTTTCCATTAACGCCTTCATCAGCCGCGTCGCTTTACGAGCGTCTCCGCGAGTCGCACCTGCGGACGAGGTTCAAGGCTGCGCTGCGTTTCGCGAAATAGAGCCACCGCCGCCGTCGTCGCGCGGGAGATTAAACTGGGTACAACTGGCGCGGGTGCGAGTCGTTAAGCGCGAGAGTTTACGAGCAGCGCCCTTAAAACCGAGAGAGAGCCGGATAAGCGCGCGGCGATTTAATGCGCCTCCCCTTTTCCGCGGAAAGCCAGGGCTCTTTCGGGTGCGGTAGGTCAGATCCTCGCTGTCTCCTCCGCGTTTTACGACGATTCTCGCTAAAATTGTGCACGGGGAGACGAGCGGTTTGATACGAATCGCAGCCCCAGCGAGGTTGCGCGTAGAGAATAATTGCCCGAGAGCGGTTGGTTAATCGGAGGTTTAACGGCGTTTTTAACGTTAATTGCAGAGGTACGGCTCTCGGCTCTCGCTAAGGAGAACGCGAGTTATTTTTTGCTCTGGTCTCCTTTTCTCGATGATCGGCCTCTGTTCTTTCCGATAAGAGAGCGATAAATTAGCCGAACACCAGTCTTTAAATTTATCGTCACCGTAAACGCGGCGATAAAGCTGTCTTAAAAAATTTGTCTAGTCGGCGGGGAATATTCGCGCGAAAGTTCGTTCGTAGCGATACAAACTGCAAAAGTGTATAATTTACGCCTGAATTTCCGCGCGATCGTTAACAGTATATATATACACACACTTTTTTCGTTTCAAGGAAAAATAATTTTCAGTACGGGGCAGCGCGCGGAGCTCGGTAAAAAAAAAATTGACCCTGTAACAGATAAGGACGCGCAGCGCGGCGGAGAGAACGAAATGCCTTTTAATAGTTAAATATATGAGTAATTAAGTGCGAGTTATACACGCGCTCGTTCGCCGGCGCGTAAAATGATTCGCTTCATTTCAAAAGATCCTCGCGGATTCCTCGCATTTTTACCGAAGACCCGCCGCACTTATCCGCGGCGAACGAGAGACCTCTTTTTTTTGTTCTCTCTAATCTTGCGGAATATTAAGTAAGCGTAATGAGCCGCCTCGAGTTTCTCATTCGATCGGGCAGTCCGTAAAGTCGAAGCCTCGATAAAAATCCACTTTATTGAAACATCTCTCGCGAGCCGCGGACGAGAGCAAAAAGGAGCGGCCCTCTTTCTTCTCCGTCCGCGGACAAAAGCCCGCGGGGAAATAAATATTCGACAGCGGCGAGCTCCTCGCTCCTCCGAGAGAGAGAGAGCGGAAGGCTCATTAAAAATTAATTATTTATTTACAGAGACGTCCGGCGAGATCAATCACCGTCGAAAAATCCCGACGTTGTATGTACGCGAGAGCGACGTCGGCGCTCGGCTGCTCGTCGGAGGTAAAAAAAGAAAAGAAAAAAAGAGGCAATACGATTGCGCGCGGCGGCGGCTCCTCTATGACCGATTAGAAGACAAAGAGGCACGTCCGAACCGTAAAGTTTATATTTAAGCGTTACATCACGATTCGCGAATACAAAAACACGCGCGCGCATCAATTATTCATCGCCGGGGCAAATTAGCAACGAAGATCGATGCCGATAAGCGCGCGTCTCTGTCTCTCTCTCGCGAGAATGGCACCTGTTACTCAACTCTCTCGGTTCGGGTTCGAGTTGCGCCCAAAGTATTATGGACGAAGAGAAGAAAAAAACGCGAGCGTCGTCGTCTCGGGTTCTTGATCTTGAACGGCGCGCGGCGGTGACCTTCTTCCGCGCAAACTCGCGCCGCGCAGTGTATAATTCCTTCGTCGACGAGTTATTCCCGGCCACCACCGATGGTGAATTATATTTTTGCGAGAGCGTCGAACAATAAGTTTTCGAGATATCGTCTGCGCGCGACGAAGGCTGCGCTCGACAAAAAGAGAGGTGTGCAAGCAGGGAGGTAGATACGTACTCGCGTAAGTAAGCCTTCGTCCTCTCGCGGGGCTGCCGGGCGGCAGCCGTAAATAATCGTCGTCGCGCGCGCGCTTTGCATCCTCTCTCTCCTCTTCGTCGCCTTGTTCGCTTTGCCCCCCGCTTGGCTCTCTCTCTCGCTCTCTTTCGCAGCTCCTTTTCATTATCTTACCTGCTCTTTTTCGGAAGCCGCTGTCCCTTTCAGTGGCCTCGCGTGCGCTGCTCTTTAATTTATTATGTCGCGAAAACTGGTGTGAAAATTTAATGCTCGAGAGGTTAGAATATATATATTTTCTTGAAATTATGCTTATTGCAGAGAAAGCTTTATAAAGAATTTTCATTTGAAAAAATACATTTGCAGAAAACGGAGCGCAAAAATTAAAATCTCAAAAAAAATCGTCAAACCGATTGCAGAAACGCACGAATTTTTCTCTTCGCTTTCGCGCGTCGCGCTCTTCTTAAGGGAATCAGCCGCAGTAGCAAAGGCGTTCGGCCGCAAGCATAATCGGACGTGTGCAGAGGAGGATTCTCGCTTCGCTTCCCGGGAAGCGCAGCCTGTATAATCCACCTCGTCCGTCCATTCGCCATCGGTGCTCAAGATCTTCGGATACGAATTTTTTTCGAACGTCTCACTCGCCCCTCGCGCGATTTTTTCTTTTTTTTTCGCAATCCAGTAGCGACGGCCGATCATGACCGATGGACTCGATTAGCAGTCGCGAGAGCAAGTGCAAGATTTTAGCTGCACCATCGGCGCTTCGAGTTTATCGCTCAGCAGGGGCGCAACAACTGATTACACACAGGGGGTGTCAAACCGTCGCCGTACCTGAGAAGCAAAAAAAAAAAAAAAAAAAGGTTGTGGGGAAAAA
>JAWWEO010016620.1:5565-24104 GCA_035582975.1 Ormyrus labotus
GTTTTTTAATCCATCCTCTAAGTCTACTCTCAGGCACTTGCATGGACTTAGACACTGCCGCTTTGCTTTCGCGGTTACAATTGATACCTAATACACGATTAATTGCGGATAGTTTCTGCTCCGGGGTAAATTTTCTCCAGAAGACGTTACCGGCGAATTCGGACGACTATACCCCGATGAGGAAATTCTGATCGCCGACGGCAGCACGCCTTTTTCTGTTAAATGTTTTTTAATCCATCCTCTAAGTCTACTCTCAGGCACTTGCATGGACTTAGACACTGCCGCTTTGCTTTCGCGGTTAAATTTTTTCAGTTGTCTCGGGCCGGGTCTTGCTGAATGGCCGTTCATTTTATTATGCAATAAAATAATAATACAAAAATAAATAATTAATTAAATAAAGAATAGTTTGAAATTGTTTTTGAAACCGATTGTTTTTAATGAATCTCAGAGATAATATTGGAACCATAAATTAGTTAGGAGGAAGCTAAGTGCCAATGAATTGGCAGCGGTTTTTTAAGAATAATTGAAAACCTGAATTTTTAAAAAAGTTTAACAGCAGGTGTAAATTAAAAGCCGAAAGGTAAAGAGCTAATGTATCTCCATTATATAAATAATAAAATTAAATGTTGTTCAAAGATCAACGTTGAAAAAAAACTTTCTAATCATTTTTAAGCTTCTCGAAGCCTTTAAACCAAAATTATTGGGACATGTGATATAATGTAATATGTCGCATGACCTCGCTAGTATACATAGTCTTCTAGGTCGCTTATCTTATTTATAGGAGTAAAAGCCAGGCGATCGAGTACATAAAATCTTTTATTATTAAAATTTTCATATTTTTTAATAATACCGCCATTTCCTGCAACGATGTACATAAAAGATGAATAGTTCGCAGAAATAAATGTTTAATTAACGAGGAAATTTAGTGCTTTCACAAAAAAAAAGCATTACGCTCGAAGCAACAGTTGCTCTAAAAACGGAGTGTCTTGCATAAGAACACAAATTTAATTGCAAAAATTTAATTGCAGATTTAAATGCAGATTCCGTACAGATATTGCAAAAGTTTTTCTTTGTAATATCAGGTTTCATCGATTCATTTGCATTTCACTGCATCCTACATTGTTCTAAATATTCATCGAACTCGTAAAGATTTGACTGCAACGTCAGATTGATAGAACGGATATATTGACGTAACGCTGGTAGAATGATTCTTGACGTAATTACAATGTCTCAGCCAAAATTAAACAAACTGATATGTTTATACCATTAGATTTTCCGGCTGTGAACTTTAACTAAACCGCTTTAAAAACTCAATAAAAACTCGTTTACTAATTCTGGACTGTGGAATAAATAAAAATAAGTAGGTACATAATCAGCTGATTTTGACGTTGATTGACATTACTTCGACGACTGGTCTTACTTTTAACTTTAATCAATATTTATTAAAAAAACACAAAACAATAATCCAAGTAGAAATTAAAGCTCTCAAAAAGTAAAGCATTTATAAAGTTGACTAATAATGAATAGAATAGTTATTTATAGACTGTTCAACAGGAAACAACGAGACATTTTCTTCCTTTCCTTCTTCCACAAAATAAGTATACTCATCAAAATCCCGGTTCACGCACAAACTCCCCCCCCCCCCCCTCTCTTTTCCAATCTCAACGCCATCTTCGACCCCTTAAATACCGTCCCAACCCGCAAACTAAACTAAAGCCAGAGAGACGCTATCAACCGGGGAAACTGCAGCGCCCGACAACAACGACGACGACGGCGACGCAGTCAGCCCTGCATACTCGCATAGCTCCGGCGGTCCGGCTGACCGGAAAGGCCGCGCGGCGGTTGCGGCCGGCTTGATTAGACGCGAAGGCGATCGGCCGCGCCGCCGATAAGGAACGCGAAACTTTAATTAACTGCCCGTTAAACGCGTCGGCGGCAGTAATGATGTCGCTGTTTTCGGGCGAGGGCGCCCCGGAAGCGGCGGAGGGTCTTTGATTGGCACCTGTCGGCGGCCGCTGGGATTTTCGGGGCTTTCGGCAGTGGGATTTTGGCGTTAAAATCGGGACGATCGACGCGCTTCGGGAAGGGTAAAACTTTTGGGCGCACTGGGCGTTTCGATGCATTTTCGGGGAAAATTAATGCGGGAGAATTTTAATGTGCGCGGGTTAATCGGTTTTTTCTCTTCATTGTTATTTAAATTGAAAAATTGTTATTTGGACGTTGGAAAAAATGCATTTTAAACTGTTACTTTGGACTAAAAGGACTCGGAAATAATTAAAAATACGCTTTCGAAACTTGATTTTGAAAACAAGTATTTAAAAAATCCACCAACAAAATTTAAAACAAATAAACAGACCGAAGTAAAAGTACTCGTTTAAACGCAAAATTAAAAATAATGCTCTCGCAAAACGAAATTCAACAAAGGCGCAAATCCCTCCCATTCTACAACAGCCCATCGAATTCCCATCTCGTTCGCAGCGCAGAAACGACGCATCTCCGTGCGGCAAATTGGCGCTGCTCGGCGCAAAAATCGACTGCACGCCTATCGCCGCTCGTTTCCTGATGCGCAGCTGCAAGTCGGCCCAGTTATTGCTTAATGCGCGGCCGACAATTGCCGCCGCTGATACTCGGACTATCGGCGATCCGGCGGATTTCTTGTATCGCTCGTATTATTGAATTGAGGGGACATCATCGGGAGGATTGGTCATTTCGTGCCTTGGTGGATTTTGAGATTTCGCTTGAGCGCGGATACAGTAATAGTTTAGTACTGTTAGAGGATACGTTGTGATAAACGTACGAATAAGATGTAATTCATTTATATGCAGAAATGTGAGAAATTGATGCTTCAAAGTTTTTAAAAATGATAATTGTTAGTAAATGTCCGTTTTATAACAGCATGGCAGAAATTTTATTGTATTTTGCAGAATTTTTCGATAGTGAAATTTTTAAATGATACGCTGCTGAAATTTTACGTTCCTTTTAGAAAAGATCGATCATGTGGAGTTTTAAAATGCCTTTTCACTTCTTCCGGATTCCGACGATCCTTTTTTAAGAGAGGATTTCAAAGTTTAAAGAACGCAAAATGTACTTGGCTCAAAGATTTTTATTCACACCAGAAAATCTCGCTTATTCAAAAACGGTTTTTTTTATACACCGAGAAACTGAAATGATTAAAAATTTATGGAATTGTAGTAATAGGATGACTTGGTTGAATCGAAATAAATTTGACTATGTTTGATATTCCAAAATTTATCGACCCACGTAAAAACAATTTATATAATTTTTACCAAGATTTTACAATTTTATTTTTAAATTTTGTAAAATTTTGATTCTACATATTTTTGTACACAAATTTTGTACGAATTATGTAGAATCAAAATTTTACAAAATTTAAAAATAAAATTATAAAATCTTGATAAAAATTATATAAATTATTTTTACGTGGGGATTAATTTTCATTATTTATTCACTAAATTTTACAATAAAATACGGTAAAACTTTTCACTGCACAAGTATAACCCCAGAAAAACTTTTCACAAAAGCTACAGCAGTCATTCTTTCAGAAGCCAAAACATCACCGACGCAATCGCGCGAGGGCAACGACCCCTAATTACATCGCGATCTTCCACCTAAACTCCCTCTCTCGATCGCAAACTCGCAAACTCGCCGCGCCTCGCGAAAGAATCGACGCGGCGCCGGGCGGCTTTCCTCATTTCGGGCGCGCGCGCGAGAGCCTGGCGTAAGCCTATTTGGGAAGTTAGGCGCTAATGCTTCCCGGGCTAATCTCGCCCCGGCTTTTCGCAGCCGGTCGCGAGCTCCTTCGAGCCCCGCCCGCAGAGTGAGTGAGGGAGAGAGAGGAGGAGCTGCCTGGGTGCAGCGGCGCTTTAGAATTGCACGAGCCGGAATTTTCTAATTAATTTCGTTTCGAGGGAGGGCTTATTGCCTTTCAATTGGCTTTTAGTTTAATTAGGGATGCTGCGCCGCCGCCGCCGCCGCCGCCGCCGCTTCTGCTTTGGATTTCTGTTTTTAATTAATTGCGAGGTTTTACGGCGCGGCGGCTTCCTTGCTTTTTAAATCGTTCCGAACGGCTGGATTCGAGGTTGCGTATTGAATTATTGATCTCTGCTCTCGTTCGAAATGTTTGTCTGTTTTGTTGGCCTTTCGAAAATTCATGAGTTTTCAATCGAGTACTTTTTGGTGACCAGTGAAGTGGGTTTTCGGTTTTATGAGAGAGAAATTAAAGTAACGATTTTTCCTTTGCACATTTTAATTTCTTCTTTTTGGAAAAAAAAATTCTGTCTTGTATACATAAGTATTTTTTTAATACCGCAATAGTGGCCATTTAATTTACAATATAAAATGTTTCTATATGAATAATTTAAACACATTTCAACTTTGTCTATGTTCAATCTCATATTCAATTATTAAAATAAATTTCCATTATCTTGAAATGTAATTTGAAAAATAAATATGAAACAGCTTTTTCATCGCCTTTTCGTCTATTCCCATCAACAAAAGCTCTGCAACCAAAAAAACATACAATCACTAAATTAATCGTACTGCAATCAGCACAAGTACTTTAAATCTCCGAATCGCAACGCGCGCGTTTTCTATAAAAATGCAGAAATCTTCCGCCCATAAAATATGACATCGTCAGCCTAACAAGCCTGCAAACCCCATTCTCGAAATCTACCCATAAACCGCGAAATCAGCTCGTATTCACGGAGACCGAGCGGCCTCCGCAAAAACGTACGATCTCCGCGAAGGCATAAATCAATCGGCGTCGTAAAAATCGCGCAGCCCGCGACTTCGGGGCAGGTCGGCCGTCGGCCTCCGTTAAAATTTTAACGAGCCGCGGCGCGCGTCTCGCGGCTGCGCAAATAATTAGTCGGTCCCTCCCTGTAAATCCCGGGATCGTTATCGAGTTCAATGGCAGCGCCGAATTTTTCGTCCGACTGCCTTACTTTATATATATATTAACGGCCGGGAGCATAAGTTCGGCTTCGATCCGGTTGATGCGGTTCGCGCGTTCCGAAAAGCTTTGAAGTTTTGATAAAGGTGATGGAGAGAGAGAGGATTAGTTTTTTAATTAATTTATAAGCCAATTGTAAAGCGATTAGTTCCCCGCGGAATAGGCGATTGGAGGGATATAAGGATATTGATTTTTTTGGCCGAGGTGGACTCGTGGCGTTATTCATTTTTAGAACAATTATTCAGCAGAGTACCATTTCCTATATTTCAAGGAGAAGAAAAAAACAGAACGACACGAGCGATCAATTTGCCCGCGCGAAGCTAGAAACTCTCAAGCGTTACCATTTCACTTCGTTCTAAACAACTCCATAAAAATCCGCTCGAACCGACAAAACTCCCATCTCTCCAATTAAGAAAGTCCAGCTGCAGCCCCGAGCGTTTAACAAGTGTCAACGAAAGCAGCTCTCCCACATAATATCGCCCGTCGAGCGAACGTCCAGTCATCGTTTTATTAACGAGCCTTAGCTCGCGTCGGCTGAGCGCCGAGTTCGTTTAGCGGCTCGCGTGCACGCATTTCCCTCTCTCTCTCTCTCTCCCGTCTCGCGCAGGAATTTCTTCACGGAAAATTCATCCGCCCCGGCAATTTAACTTTCCGCGCAGCTGGAAAAGTAGGTTGGCCAAATACACGGTGCGGCCGCCGCGGGAAATAAATTTGTTTTCCCCGCGTAATATTTGGTTGCGGGGGAGGCGCGCGATTTTTTCGCGGGGGGTGGAGGGATGAAACTTCGTGCCGTCGAAAGTTGGCCGGATACGTCGATATATCGGGAAAAAAAACGGACTGATTCGATGAATGCGCACGTCGGAAATTTTATGTATACTTATACACGGTACTAAAGCGGAATGAAGAAGAGATTTTTTTTTTTTTTTTTTAATGGAATATCGTTTTTATTCCGTATCGAAAAATTTCTGGGCTTCGATCGATCGATGTTGAAAATGGCCGATTACTGCGATTTTATTAAACGGAGTTCACTAAAGTGAAAGAGACCCCTTTGAAACTAAATCGGATAAAATTCTGATGACGATAATATAACGACGTAAAGTTCTTTATTATGGCAAATGATTTTTGTACCAAACAGAAGCTTAAAAGCGAACAGTTTCGTATCACTTCTGATACAGATATTTTCAATCACTTAAAATTATTTCTACGTATAAACTGGTTCAGCAATCCACTTAAGGGCAAAAAGATATAGGCAAGCTTTACCGAATTCCATTTCCAGCGGGCAGCAACTTAATTAATTCGCGGGGAAAAATATAATTACGCGAGTAATTCGGAAGATCATTTTCCCATACGAAACTCGTTCTAGCTTAATTAAAAGAACGTTACAACCCAAGCAAACAGAATTTCCTCGGCTCTCATTCAGAAAACACACACGCTTTCAAGACTGAATGAAAATCTCTCTCTCCTTTTTGCATTTTAATACACTACGCCTCGGCGCTCGAAACAGTTTTATTTAGCAGCTGCTTTGCCCCCCCGGAGGGGGCTGAAAGAAAAAAACCTCGTTAAGATCAAAGGTGCGCCATAAAGATTTTTCGCCGCTAACGGTATTTTTTAATTCACCCCTCCCCCCACCCCGGCGCGCGTAATTAGCATGAAAAATAGCCGCATGTTTGCCCTGTAATTAGAAAATCCCATTCCGAGAGGAGTAATTAAATCCCTTTTTTATGATATACACTCGGGGGGAATCGACTACGGATTGACGCGGGACTTTTTTAATACTATAAATATCGTGCGAATCGATAATAAAGGCAGGATAATTGAATAATCTATTTATTGTCCCGGTATTTATTTTTGTACGATATGAAGTGCCGATAATTTCTGCGGAAGGTTGAAAAGTTTCTTTGGATTAATTTAAATTGATACGTCCTGCTAACTAGGCTTCTTTTTCATTTTTAGACAAATGTTGAGTTCAGTATTTATTGAACCAATATAGAAGAGGCAATTTTTTTAATGATTATTAAAATACGTTAGAATTAATTTTAAAAAATTGATGTTTTTCGAGAATCTCGATTTTCTTCAATCATCGTCAAGTCAAAAGGGAGTTTTTAACTCATTAAGCAAAAATTAAATTGACTCCGTACATTAAAATTCTTTTTGTCGTTCCAAAAACATGGAAGGGAAAAAATTTCAAAACTTCGCCCAAGAAAGTTTCTCCGGACCGCAACTCGAAACTTCCTCTCGCGGAGCGGCTGTCAGGCAGGTAGGAAAAATTTTTCTTCGGAAATCTCGTTGATTCTTAATATGCATGTGGTCTTTCGAATTTCCTCCCGAGGATGATGAGTTTGTCTCGCCGCTTTTTTTTTTTATACGCGCCTAGCATGAATCATCATTCCGCGATAATAGAATCCTGCTGCTGCTCGGAGTGCGATAAAATTAATAAGAGGGAAAAGAGTTTCAAAATTTATCGAGCGGAATACTTAATAAAAACATTATTCCAGGAAAGTTACGGCAATGCCGAGCATTTTGTCGCGTACGTACAAAAAGTAATGAGGCCTTTTTCCATTTCTGAATGGCTCCTAGTTTTCCAAATGGTAGGCTATTCGGAAGGAACGCGTGGAATTTCCAACGGAAAATGACAGCACGGGGTAGAATAAATCACGCGGGGAAGTATTTGGAAAAATGGTAAAAAAAGTTTATGTATTGTAATTAAATGCGATAACCTGATTTTAAGAATCTGATCGCTTATTTATAATTCTGTTAAAATAATAGCGTTTCAAATTTTGTTTCACATCCTTGGCGGATGAATGTAACTTACCGCTAAAAGGTTTAGTTAAAAATTTTTAAAATATTTAAAAATAAAGTTATAAAAATAATATCAAAATCTTGAATTTGAATTCCACGCTTCATCCGTTTTTATTTAAGTGAGTCAGAAAAAGAAGAATTTAAAATTCAAATTTAACTAGGTAATGCCTCGCGTTCATTACGAGAACTCAACAATTTTTAGAAAATTGTTATAGTTAGTAGAGCTCAAGCACTTATGAATAAATTCAAATTCTCAGAATGTTCGTTCATTGATAAGCGACCCACTTGTGCACATGTGACGCGCGGCGAAAAATCTCGGTAAAATTCAGTAAGCGAATTTCCCATTTTTATACAAACTATCAATTTCACCCAAAAAGGAGAAACTTTTCAGAATTCATCTGGTTCTCTCTTCCGAATATCCAACCGCACCTCTCTTATCCAACAATTAACTAAAAACAAAAAGATCGTTTGAGGGCCAAAACTAAATAAAAATTCTACTTTTACGAGAGTGTTTATCGATCTTTTCTAAACACCGACACGCTGCATGTCAAAACAATAATATGTCCCACGCAATGTGACGCCGCGCACTGCAAGACCAACCTCCGACGCTTTACTGTTTAAAAACTCAAGCGCGAAGCGATAATCAAACGTTCCACCACCGCAAAATCCACCCGAACCTCATCCCCCGAGCCACCCAAACAAAAAAGTGCACCAACCTCCAGTAGCGGAATCCAGCCAGATGATACACCTCCGTTCCCCCGGACACAGTCGCACTCTCGAACTCGTAAATACTCCGGCGAGGATCTTTGTCCGCGCGCGCGTCAGGAACGGCGTGCCGGCCGAGCGCTCGCACGACACTGAGAGCGAGCTGCGGAGAAGCCGCAGCGCAGCGAGAGCCGAGAAGTTATTTCGCGCGCAGCCGTCGCGGCCCCCGAGTCTGCGCGCCGGAGCCCGTCGATGCATCGGCCGCTGGATGTACGAGTTGATGCGCGTGTATATCCCGGTCGACGAGCCCTCTTTTCGATGGGTTTCGCATTTGAGGATTCGCCGGTGGTTGGGGAGGATTTTTGGGGTGGTTCAGGGGGGATTTTGAAGGGGTTTGGGAGCGTTTCGGGTGGATTTTTGGAGGTAAGGTCGAGCTTGGATTTTGAGGTTTTTATTGGACGTTGTTACGTTGCGAATAGCTGAATTTAAATATTGAGATATACTGCAGTCTAAATCAGCCGTAGTTGTCCAAACAAGTTTCTATCTACTATTGCAAGTTTAACAATCACAGATGCACTTCCATTCATACTATCGTAGTACCGTAGTCTTACGTTATCTAATCAGAGCTAATGCACAATGTACTCAGAATTTCAGAAAAGAACACATTAAATAAATAAAGTTTAATATATTTAATTCGATGAAAATTCGATGAAAATTTAATGAAAATATATGAATGTTTTGTAGTAAAAAGGATAAGATTAATGAATTGAATAAATTTATCTTTATTAATGAATTACTATTATTCATTATTAATGATTTGCGTCAAAATTTTGTATTGATAAAATTGTTCTGATTTGATCCCACCTAAAACGATTCAAACAAAACCATTTTTGCTATTTTTAGATTGATTATATATTTCTATTTTAATAATTCTCTTAAATTTGTAAAACAAATAGAACCTACAATTTGAAATAGTTATACAGAATCGTCTACTTCGTCCAAACTGATTGTTGAGATTACCCCTTAAAAATTGGAAATATCAAAAAGACAAATGTCTCAATCTCTCCGGGCAGACCTCAAATTTATACCCCAGAAAGGAGCACACTTTTTTACCTTACATCCCTCTTTATCTGCACTGTTTGACCTGTGCCTCTTCAATATTTACCGAAGCTTCATTACTGCAACCCCGTATTTTTACTGCTGCAATGTTAGAATTGTTCGACGATCAAAGGAAAATTGCATTAAGCGGAATTACCGTTAAATCGGTTATTTATAAAAAAAAAACTACTAAAACATTGTTTTCTCGACAACTCGAAAATAATTCGCAGTTCCCGAAAACGATATTTTCAAAGGTTTTCATTTGTTTTGCGTAGCGTTTTACTGCATTGCCTTTGAAAATAAAAAATGCTTAAGAAACCAATTTATAGCCGTGAAAACTGGCTAGTGTTCGCATCTAAATGAAACGTTTTTTTTTAATCTTTTATCTTTTTCAATTTAATTACTACTAATTAACATATGTTAGAGATTATTTGAAGCGCTACTTTATTATATGTTTAAAATTGAATAGTGATATTTTTAAGTACAAACAAAATGTTTTTTGATCATTATTACATAAATGGAAATTTCAATAAGTTTATCAGATAATTTGCTTTCTTTCAGCACTGAAATGTTGTCATTATTTTCATAAAAAATAGGCAGTCAATTTGAAAGTCTTTAAAGATAATCAATACTGAGAATATAGTTTAAAACTAGTAGAATACTTATAAAATATTTTTAAAATGTTCAAAAAAAACGTTTCATTTGTAAGACTTCTAGTAAGTCAAAGAGATCAATATTTGGGCAACAGGGAAAAGAAATGGCCAATTTCCTTTTTACAAATGGATTCGATCTCCAGCACTGTTTGTCTATAGGTAAATACGTGAGAACATTTATTTGTGATCAGATTATTTCATGTCGATTGCCATGGAAATTAGTAATTTAGACTGAACACTTTCAATTAATCTAAATTCGGGATTTTAGGATTAATAGAATTAATCTAAATTTAGGATACAATTCAAAATTTTTATCTCTGCGATATAAAATGTTCTCAAATGCATTATTTAAAAATAATTGGCGAAATGGTGAAACATGTTCTTAAATTATTATTTATTACATTCTAATAATTTTATTAAAATATTATTATATTCTAGTAATTTTAGTTGAAGTACAGTTTTTTTTATATTAATGTTGATTCATTTCAAAATCACATATTTTTTGTGATATTCCGAGCATTAATTTGATGAAAAAAAACTTGCATTGTTTGATTAAAAGCATTAAAATTATGCAGATTTATTGAATTTATTTTATATATGTCTATTCAATTTTATTTCTGACAAGACCAACAAATGAGTAGTCAGAATTTTGAAAAAGTATTTTCAAATTTTCTAAAAATAAACATTAAAACAATTGTTCAATTGAAATAAATCATGAAACACAAACTTGAAATTATAAAATAGAGATGAAATTTTAAAATTATACGATTTTAAGTTGATCCTGCGTAATTTAAGCTATTTAAATTCTTAAGCTTCTCAAATTTACGAATTATCTCTAGTTACGATAACAATGTTTATAAACTTTACGATATAAAATTATTCAGCGCACTAAAAACAGAAAAAACAGAACTAAAAAAAATTTAAAAAACTTCATTATCGTAAAATTCTTTTGTCAGTCTCAAGCCCCGCGAAGAAAAGTGCTGACGTCTCCAATGTAAAAATCCCATAGAATCGCCTCGCGAACCGTTCCGGGCATTATTCGAGCGACTCAAATTACGACTTCGCGAAGAAGAAGAAGTAAGCCGAGGAAGAAAAAGTTGGCCAGTTTTTTCTTTTTTTTTTCTTTTTGCGCCCAGGTACGACAAAAGAAACTTTCCGGGAATATTCATCGAGAGCGGAGCCTGCTTTTTTTAGCGAGTTCCTTTCTTGGTTCTTACACATAAATTCGAGATGGACTCGAGATCCGATTAGTGACGGCGAGTTTATGCAGGTCCGATGTACTCGAGTGCCGTTGATTAGCCTCTCGAACGGTTTTAAGGGATTTTCCGCTTGTTTTTTTTTTTTTTTTTTTTAAAGAGATTCTCGCAAAATTGATGCCATTAGAGAATTCGAGATTGCAGGTAGAGGAATTGGGATAATACTAATAAAGTTTTAAGAAGTTAAGAAGGTTCGTTTAGAGAAGGAGGCAGTAAACATTTTTTTGATTGAGATTTTATTGGAAAATTATTTTTCCTCCATTGAAAAATAGTGCCTTTATTGGAGTGAAATAAAAACGTAATGTTCTCGATATTTTATTGATTGGTAAAAATTTTTTAACAATTTTTAATTCAACAAAGCTACAAATATAGAACTTATTCAAATTTCGTAAAATGTAATAAACAGAAAATAAAAATTCTTCTAGAGTCATAATAACACAAAATCTCTAAAAAAAAAGGGTTGACCTTCTATATTTTATCACATTTTTATTGAATTTTTTCAAATTGCACTCTCGACTGATTGAACAAACCTTTCTTTTTACCAAAACGTGGACATCCGTTTTAAATAATCTGCACGCGAGTCCCAGCAATTATCCTATCATTGAATGAAACTCACCAATTTAATAAATTGACCCACTGAGCAATTAAAAGTTATTCTTCATCTCCTTCAATTGTTCTACGTTAAGACCGACGATCGAAGAGTTTCATTACACTTTCTTTTTAATTTTGCAATGCGGAAGAACTCATTTTTTTCAACCTTTATATATATAACAATTTAAAATTTTAGAAAAACGTTTATTTTTGCTTAATTTATTATTATTGATTTTATAAAAGTGTATAAATACAAATATAAAATTTCTTCCTTATAATATTTAAATAATATTTTATTTTAGCATTGCTGAGAGAAGAGATATCAAATCTGCAAGAAACGGCAATTCAAAATTCAATCATTAAATTTCAACCTTTCAGAGAAAAGTTTTATAATTTCAAAAAAATATATTCTCATTCGGTATGAGGAATGTTTTCCGCGGTTGGACTGACCTCTGGATGAGAGTTAAAACTTGGCGCTTTCAACTCTAACGTTCGTTATGCGATAAACGAAACTTAATTTTCTCCCCAAAAAGACTTTGCAAATCACTTTAACTCGCGCGCAAAAGAGCTCTTTCGCAGAAAGAAACTAATTAGAAGGAGTCTCGGACTAATAATAAACGGCCAACTATTTATACATGAGCTATAATAAGGCGATATATTCGCGATCGATTTTAATCAATCGGCTGTTTACTTAGCCTCCGACGTTTTTTAAGTTTATTTCAGGGTCGATTCAGACATCCCCCGAGTCGGTGCCAGAAATAGACCGGCGAGTCGCTAAAAATAGCTCCTTTACAATCTATCACCCCCGGAGAAGCGGCGAAAAAATGTAATTGTCGGTCAGCCTGGAAAGCGGATCTAAAGTAAACGAGAGATCGCTCGGACGATTAAAGGGTCGATGCACCGGCGGACAATCCATTTAGGCGCTTTTCGAATTAATAATCGACGTTTTGTAAACAATTTAGTTGTTGGAGGAAAATGTAGTGGAATCATCTGTTAATGATTGTGCAATAATTATTGGAGAGAATTTAGATTATAAAACAATTGCGGAATATTTATGTGGAAAAATTTAGAAAAAAAATTTAAGTGCTGTTACATAGAGAAACAAAACTGTAAAATGTTATTGTTTTGCTATAAAAACCGGATCATGAAGATGTTGTTTCCTTGAAGTAAAGTCGGTCCTTCCCACGTATCCTTTTGGCCAAAATATTACATTCTTAAGTTGCCGGCATTTGATTTTTAAATAATTCGGCTATCCAAAGCGTTTTTATAATAATTATAATTATTTACTATGATTAACGTAACAAACATTGAGTACTCGACGCACGAGTTTGCCGCTTGCAGGATCGAAAAGAATGAAAGGAGCCGATAATTGATCAATTAATTGCAGGCGCACGCCGGGATATTGTATCTAAAAAGCCGAGCAATTGCCGCCAAGTGATCAATTACGATGCATTCATCTGTTTGAATTGACGAATCAAACATCTTACGTACCGGCAATTTTTTGGGCAGAAAGATAAAAAAACACCCACGTTGTATACAGTAAATACTTTTTATAACAAGAAAATTTTGTTTGAAAAGTAATTTTTCCATTCTTTAAAAAGCAAATATGTCTCTTACTCCGCGCTTTGCCGCTTTGCTGACAATGACCATCAAACTATCGATTCGCAATAAAACAGATATTCTCGAGTCTCTCCGTTAAACTCCGTGAGATCACGTGGCACCCCAGGAACACGTGTGGTGATGATAAAAGCTTGAAAAACTTCATAAATACACATAAAATTCTCTTCGGCGTTCGCTTTATTTTCGTTCGCACAATCTTAAAATGAGACGATATTCCTTCCTCCTAGAGGAAGCTTTGTGGTAGTCATTTTTGGAGTTGTAAAAACATGTAATTGTATTTTGTAAAAACACGTAATTGGGTCAGGAATAAGAATAAATGGTTTTTGAAAAATGTCTGTATGGATACAAAACTTTTGATTAGAATGTTTGATCGAAAGTTTTTTAATTGATGAAGTGGATTATTTGGAACTTATCCAACAGCAGACTTAATAAAAAAAAAAGTTTAAGAAAAAAAGTTTCAGAAAAAAACTTTACAAAAATAGAAAGTACAAAATTGGCTTGAACCAATTATTCTTTAGTAGTATTATGATGATTAAAGGGGATTGACAAACTGTTAACTTTTAGCCATACATACTTTATTCTATAAAAAACAGCTTTACTATTACATACGCTAAATTATGCTTACATGCTTCCACGCTAATCACAAAATATTACAACAATTTTATTTATAATTTTGTAATTATTTCAATAATTGCTTTGTTTATCTAAAGAATTAATATTTTTAAAAATGCATAAAATTGCATCAGTCAGGTAGTAGCTATTATATTGTAATACTACATCGAATTATTTACAAAAAATTAGCTTGAAATAAAAATACTAATGACATGTCTATATAAATATGTTCGCGCTTTCACAAAAATCTCCCTCTAAACAGATTCACCAAGCGAAGATCTTTTTTAAAAGTGTAATTTGAGTATAATATGAAATATATTACAGAAATAAGATATCAGATTTTTGTGCCATTTTTAATTTTTTATACCAATTGATTATAAATTGTACGAACACGTCGATAAGATTAATTCATAAATAAGTAAACTTGATGGCAACTGTCAAATTCTATACTAAGTCATTATTTACAAAACACAAAGATTTTTTTTTTACTAAAAACATCAAAATTCATCCAAAAAGGATTCAAAAAATTTGCACAAACCTATCTTCATGTTTGTATTACACATTGTACAAGGATATTTCATCACTCTAATTGTTCATAAATCTTAGGCAATAAGATCTCGTCTACCAGATTCATTCTTTATCTACCTGTTGAGATCGAAGAGTCCGCAATAATTTAGACACGTGCATTTGCAAATGAACCTTTAAGTTACTTTTAGAAGAAAAGCTTTTATTACATTTTTGACAAGTAAAATCTTTTCTTCCCTCGTGCACCCTACGTTTATGGTGGGTAAGGTCACATTTTTTGAAAAAGTATTTACAACAAATATTACATTCGAAATCTGTTTTTCCTTCGTGTAGCAGACGTTGATGTTGCACCATAGCACGCTTATGTGCAAAGCTTTTACCGCAAACATTGCAAGTGTAATCTTTTATTTTTTCATGTTACATGTACGTACGTGATCCACTTTCTATAATTTCCAGTTAAACCTTTTAGTACAAACTTTGCATTCGAATTTTTTTCTTACTTCGTGCACAGTACGCTTATGATAAATTATGTAAGTTTTTTCGTAAAAGAATCGACCAACACAAATATTCAAAATCCTTACTTCTTTCGTGTACAACAAGTTTGTATCTTAGCATTATGACCACGCTGCGTAAACCTTTTACCACAAATCTCGCACTCGAAATCTTTACTTCCTTCGTGAATTGGTACGTCTATGTATTAACATATTTACAAAGTATAAAGATTTTTAAAAATTATTTTATTAATATCAAAATTCATCCAAAAAGTATTAAAAAAATTTGCATAAAACTATCTTGATACTGATATTACACATTATAAAAGCATATTTCGCCATTTTAATTGTTCCTAAATTTTAATCAATTAAGATCTCGTCTGCCACACTTATTCGTTATCTATTTGTCGAGATCGAAGAACCCGCAATAATTTAGACACGTGTAATTGCAAATGAGCCTTCAAGTTTCCTTTGGAACTAAAGCTTTTATTACATTTTTGGCAACTAAAATCTTTTCTTCCCTCATGCACCGAACGTTTATGTAGGGTTATGTAACTTTTGTTAATGAAGTATTTACCACAGATATCGCATTCGAAGTCTGTTTTTCCTTTGTGCCGCAGACTTTGATGTTTTTCCATAGAACTCTTACGTGTAAAACTTTTACCGCAAACGTTGCAATTGTAATCTTTTATTTTTTCATGTACAGAACGTTTGTGAATCATTTTTTGTGAGTCTTGCGCAAAGTTTTTACCACAAACTTCACATTCGAAATTTGGAACTCCTCCATGAATTGTGCGTTTGTGTCTTAGCATATCACCGCGAAGTCCAAACCGTTTACCACAAACCTCGCATTCGAAATCTTTATTTCCCTCGTGAACTGTACGTTTATGAGTTAATATACTACTGCGCTGCGTAAATCTTTTACCACAAACCTCGCATTCGAAATCTTTTCTTTCTTCGTGAACTGTTCGTTTGTGTCTTAGCATATGCTCGAGCCGTCCAAACCGTTTACCACAAACCTCGCATTCGAAATCTTTACTTTCTTCGTGAGCTGTACGTTTGTGTCTTAGCATATTTCTCTTGAATCCAAATGTTTTACCACAAACCTCGCATTCATGATATTTTGTTTCTTCGTCAAGTTTGTGTTTCAAAATATTACTGCTCATTCCCACGTGTTTACCGTTAGTTTTAAGAGTTACGACTTGTGCTCTGAAATTTTATTATTACTCAAATTTTAAATTCTAATTTGTATTATTATTTAAAAAAATATTTTTATTTAGTAAGAACTTTACTTTTTCATAAACTTATCATCCATTAAATTTAATTTTTGAAAGTATGTACTATAGCTACTCACTGTGAATCGATTGAATTTGCCACGACATTTATCATTACTGATTGTTAATAATTGTTGATCTACTTTGAAATACACAATTCTTGTAAGAAATGACAAACTGGCAACTGAAATTTTTTTATAGAAAAATTGTATTGCGGTAAAAAGCTATAAAATAAGATAAATAGTTCGTAGCGATATATCACTTGTAATGCGCGTTCAGACCCAGAGCCAATTGTAATGGTTCATGTAATAATCGCTGTCACAGCTACCGGTAACAGCTAGCCGTTATACATATACGAACTAGTGATCGTAATAGTTCACCAAGCTTATCGCTAGGCGGCTATCGATAACTCGCCAGGAGGCCAGGACTTCGACACTTCAGAAAATCAGAAAATCGGCTCGGGGTAAGCAGCGTAGTTGATGGTACTTTTCGGATGCCTCACTTATTACGCTACCCCGCCCTACTACTGCTCTAGTGGACGACATGTCCCGAGATCCGAAATAAAGCCATTCCCACACGACACTCGAGAAACCAACCTTCTAGAAAATAGATTTGTATAAGCCGCCACTAAGAGCGCGAAACTGATATAGTAAGTAATTTCGCAGCGACTATTATCGCGATTATAGTTTTGGTAGGCCGTAAATGAAAATATACATATATTAGATATTAAATATTTCCTTTTTGTTTCATTGCAAACTATTTTGTGCTTGTTTAGTTTATAGAAGGTTTCAAAACTCCAATTACTCCTTTATAGGTAATTGAACTTCATTGATATTTATATTTGACTATTTTCAACATTTTTTTATACTTTCTTATAGTATTGTAATAATTTATTTTAATTTTGTATACAGATGTCCCTGTCCACCAAAAATAGTATTTTTCGATACAAGTGCAAGAACGTAAAAAATGAAAAATAAAAAATAAAAAATTATGCAATGATGCATAATAAATCATGTACATTTTACAATTTAAAGAAAAACGGTTTTCTTTTAATAGTCCCTTGTCCCCTTTTAATAATCCCTTCTTTTAATAGTTCCTTGACAATCACAAAATTTAAAGCAGTTATTAGTTACAATTATTCTTTCTTAAAAATTAAACAAAATGTAATAACTACAATTCTTTCCTGGAAATCGTCCGTGCTAAATAACATTTTTACACTCCATTTGTACTGTATTGCGTTTTAACAGTCATTATTTATAAAAAATATAAAGTTTTTTTTAGAAATTATTTGATTAACAATGATTGATGATAAAAAGTTTCCTATAACTTAGATTAATTATTCATACTAATGTATTACATATTTCGCCATTATAATTATTGTTCACACATATTGCCTGGTAGAAAATTAACCAATTGGGCTGATTATACGTGCATTTTAAATAGAGCGCTTTTTAGCTAAAATTGGTGTCTAAATTAAATAAAAACAATTGGAAAATCATTTCAAAAGATAAAATATTATTACCCTGAAATATTCATGAGGAAAAATATTTAATTATTCGATAATGACAAAAAATAATAGCAATTTGTCGCTACAAAACAAGCTAAGAATTGGCTAAAAACTGCTTAACGTTTCTACCAGGGTTCAAATGCATCTTAAAATTCTCTTTGAAAGAAACGCTTTTATTACATTTTTTATTAATACTCTCAACTGTTATTTTGTTTTAAATCTTAGCATGTAGGTATGGATTTTGCAGGTAATAATTGTGCAAATCTGCTGTACTAAAAAGCACAATTTTTTTATTATTTTTTTGCGTATGCAGTAAATATGAGGAATAAATCTGTAAAGGCACTTTAATTTTTTAATACCCTGGTAGCAAGTTTTCGATAAATTCTAGCCAGAATTCTAGATTCCAGATAGATCCGCTAGATAGAATCTATCTAGA
>JAWWEO010016641.1:0-24087 GCA_035582975.1 Ormyrus labotus
AGAGAGAGAGAGAGAGAGAGAGAGAGAGAGAGAGAGAGAGAGAGAGAGAGAGAGAGGGGGGGAAGGCTGCCCGAGGCGAGAAAACTACCGACCGATTTAGAGAGGGTAGACGACATGGGAGGCAGGGTTGAGGGCGGGATTTTTTGGTTTGGACGCTGGACCGGAAGACGGGCTTTGCCAGATTTCGAGGGAGGAGTTTATTTTGTTGGTATTTTTTGGAGTGGGAGAAGTTTACTTCAAATTCGACGGGATTTGAAGCAACGTAACGGTTTTTTAATTTTGAAGGTCTTTAAGAACAGCATATAGAGTTTCGGCGGACTAAATAGTTTGCGTTGACCACTTTTACGTTATATTTTTATATACATATAATAATAGTTCGCGGATTTATGTGCCAAAAAATGGGAAAAAAAGAGTGTGACTTATCTTAAAGTAAAGAGGTAAAAAAATTGAAGTTAGAACCTTAAGTGTTGTTGGGTTTGTAAACAAACTGAGCAACGATTAATTTGATTTTTTGCACTATCATAATTTTTGCTCTTAATTTCAATTTTAGTGACATTTTGAAAATCAATTGACAGATAAATTCTGTTTTTAATTTAATAACATTACACATATTTCGTTTTAAATACGAATCGTAACGTTATTAATTTATTATTCACCGTTATTTAGCAACATTCTAATTTTTTCCAATTTCCAAAAAAAGGTTTCAGTATATTTAAATATCGGTTTCATGTCAATAATATATGCACACTTATTATTCTAAGGTCGATTTCTTATTGACCATTTCGTTCTCAATGCGATCTCTTCGCTTATTATAGATCGTTAATATGGAAGCTGAAGCCTGCTCAAAGTTTGCCTAATTTATAGCTTTGAATTTTTGAAGATACTCCGTTTACAAACTTGTTTCAAACTTCACTAAAAATAAAAATACTTATATCTTTACGCTTAATAAACTTTACATCAAACGCTCTTATCCACTGATATTAACCAACACCATCAGTACACCTGCCAAAAAAATACCGAATCAGACAAACGCAGCTTAATCTTCGTCGGTGTTCGACCGTCGCAGATCACCGGTAAAAAAAAAGTTTGCATGTGTGATTCGCAAGAGTCATTACGAGCGCACAACACTACAGCGGCGCGCGCATCGGTAACTTTCCTTATCAGCGCCGACGTCGGCAGCGATCTCTTTTTTTTCTTTCTCTCTCTCTCGCTCCCGTGATTAATTATGCGACTCACCTCGTTACGATTTTTATTCGCCCGGCGCCACGCGATCTTGTTGCGAAATTATTTCGAACGATTCGCTCGATCGGTTTAGTTTGAAAGTTAGATCGAAATTTCAACTGTATTACTAACGGTGGGGGAATCGCGAGAATGGAAATTCGTGGATTATAAAGAATGGACGATCTTTATGACGATTACGAATGAAAGTTTCTTAACGGCTATATTTACATTTAAGTGCCCAGAATCGACTGAACATACTTTTTTTTTAACGATTTATCTTTTTTTCTGTTTCAGGTAAGGAATTTCTTGGTTTCGCCTATATACTTATCATTTTCCTGCTGCGCGACCTCTCGCGTAAGTTAACGACTGAATGCGCACTTAAATATTTTCTTGGTAAAATATTTACAGCCTACCGAAGCGTATATATATACAAGTTAAGGAAAAAACATTTCTATATATAATGTACAACTTTATAAACGGAAAGTAAACCTCCGAATAAGCTGACGAATAGTTCAATATTGCGTTAATCAGCATCGAAAAAAAAGTACTTATCATTTCATTCTTACTCCGCAAATCCCGTCGAAAATAACAAGTCCAACTATACGAACAATACTCTTTCCCGCATTGCTCGACCCAGAATCGCGAACGAATCGAGAAGTTCGCCGAAACTCCCGCGCGAAACTTCCTCCAACTTATAATAGAAAATCCCCCAAAACCGCGCCTCTCTCGCCCCGGGGCGTCGTCGTCATCATCGCGCCCGCAACCTTCACCTCTTCCCTTAGAACGGCTCTCTCGGCTCGCGGCGTCAATGAGCGAGTCAAGGTGGCGGGCGCGCGCAATATACCCACGTCCGTTCGATCGCTCGCGGCTATATATACAGAAATGCAAGAACGCCGCGCGGATATTCGGCATAATCGCTGCCGCGGCGGCGGCGGCGGCGTCACGCTCGCGACTTCGTCGGCGATGTATTGCGTCAGCGACGACGACGACGACGACGACGCGCGGCTCTCTGACCCTCTCTCCGCTTTCAATTATTTTTCTCCGAGGCCGGAGAGCGGACACGCTAACCGGACCGGAGATTGGCCACCGCTAATGCTTGACGGCCGGCCGAAGGGTCAAGTGTTAATGAGCCCGCCGCGGCGGGAGCCGTATTTTTTTTTTCTTTTTTGTTCGGGGAGACTGGAGAGAGCGAGTATCGGCTGTCGATAATGAAGAGGGACGGTATTATTGATTCGGCGAAAGGGTTCGAATGAGGGATTGGTTTAATGAAGAGCCGCGGATGGGAGGGAAGGAATTGGAGTTCAATGATGGGTAGCTTCGGTGCGGAGTTTGTAATTTAAGATGCGACGAGGATTGTAATGATCGAATAACCGAAAATGAACTGTATCCGCACCTAAAGTTTTACTATTGTATCTGCTGCGAAAACTTTTTTAATCTTTGTATACAATAGTAAGGTTGGCTCTTATACGACACATTTTCTCCTTCTTATTACTTACTTTCTTATTTAACATATTAAAAAACTTTGCCAAAAAAAAAACATTTTTTATTCCGATAAATATTGTAAAAAATTTCGGTACACAACGTTATCCCAAGCGCCTAATCAATCTCGCACATTTTACAAAACCCAATACAATACAATCATTCCCAAAATAACGTTCGAATCACCGATCCAAAAAATCGAGCACCCCACGAAGAACGACGCCCCGAGAGCGAGTAACGCGACTCCGAAAGCTCCGCAGAAAATCCAGGCCTCGAGGGGTGGGAGGGGGAGGCGATGCGCCGCCAGCGGCGGAATCGCGAAAAGAGATCTGGCCGGCTACAAGAAGCCGCGCCGCGACGACTCGAGACTATGGCTTCGCGAGAGAGAGAGAGAGAGAGAGCGGATATGCAAAAAAAGGAACGACGACCCCTCGGCTCTCTCTCTCCCTCTCTTTTCGGGGGTACCGCCACCGGTTATCTCTCCTAATTGCCTTTGCCGGCCCCCCCGGGGGATTTGTCTGTGGCCGTTTCTTGGCTGCAAATGCGGGTGTAGGATTGCAGAGAGCGGGCCCCGATAACCCGGCTAATGTGCTCGGGGAAAACGGACGGGGGCGCGCTTTTTCGCCCTTCGCCGGACGGGGATGGAGGTCGACTGCTATATGTAGGTGGGGCTTTCGGCGGTTTATTAATCGAGTGGAAACTGGGGATTTTCGCGAGTAACGGCTTTAATTAAATTTTTTACCGTGCGAAATTAGAAAAGTTTGGTACACCCGCATGCGCGTTGTTTTCGTTTGATTTAGGGTTCCGTAAATTTTGCCGGGCTTATTTACGAATACCATCGGGTTTCTATTCTCGGGGGCGCACAATGTAGTTTGCACTTGTAATAATAGCTCGCGCTTTGATTAATTATCGAAGTTTTATTTTACTGGCTTTGTTGACGCCGCGCTCATTGGCAGCAACGGTAAATTTCTGTCAGTTGCGACACTAATCTTCGATCGTATAAGCAAGACTACTTTGTTCGTTCAACGAACTTCTTTGACTTTAATACCTATTCGTTCGATTTACTCCGCGTCTCTCCAAAGTGCGCCGACTGCGTCTACCGAATCGTTGTCTCGCGTATCGGAAAATTCATCACAACGGTATATGGATGGCGGACGAAATATAAATTTTAATTATTTATATGCACCGTTTGGCTTTGCGAGCGCTGGTCGAATTATTCGGAGCAGTCATTACTCTCGGGGCGACTGTATTTTTTTTTTTTTTTTTTTTTAGATGAAATAAAGTATCGCAGCTGTTTGTAAACAACTCTGCGAGCGCCAGAATTTCTTTTCGATAGATTAATTAAAAATTTGAAATTTTGCCATAATGGTCAGAACATTCCGCGTATACATGCATAAAATATTTTATCCGCTGAAGCTTCCTAAAGGAATTTAATTTCATTAAAAACTGGTTGCTCGTATTTCACGAAAAAACTCGACCTTAATATCCTGATAAAACTCTCGCTTGAAAAATACCAAAATTTGACGTGCAATCGTTTATCGTCAAAATTGACGGATTCGTTGTTGGTTATTTTGGTCAAACTTTCAAAATATTCATCCAAGAAACAATCGGCTACTTTTTTTTCTAGAAAAAACATTCAAAACAATCCTCTTGTTATTCTTCTCTATTTATAAACCTCAACTAGTCAGTCGGCGAAACCACAAACTTCATATTTTAAAGGCAGTCATTCATTTTTCCCGAACCAAAGTGACGCACCAAAAAATTTAAATGATCTCAAACGACTTCGACCGGTATATTGATCGCCCCCTTAATCTTGAAAGTGCACGCAAAGCGCGCGAAATCCTCCTCTTTCGAAGTCGGAATCGGCGATGTCACTGCGCGTAACCGACGTATTTATAAACCTCGTATTAATAAATGTACAAATATTTGTCGATCTCACGAGAAACGTGACTCGGACACTTGTATTTATACAAGCCGAAGCCTTCCACGCCTTCCCTCCCGAGAATCCCGCGGCAATCGAACCTCCCTCGATCCGAATTAGCTTGACGCCGCGAGAGAGAGAGAGAGAGAGGGAGAGAGATAGAGATCAGAGGCCAGAAAATAGTATATACCACCGGTCACGAGGAACCCCTCGCGCTCTTAGCAGCAGCCGCGAGTCTCGGGTTCATTCATTCATGCGTTCACAGTTGGCTCGACTCGCGGCTGCTGCTCCGCTCGCGATTATTACGGAGCTTGCGCAAGCTCGCCGCGGAAAGGAGTCTCCCGTCGCTGCAGCTGTGCGGCGCTCTGTGCCTTTTTTGCGCCTCTGGCCTCAAGCCAGACGAGACACAGAGAGAGAGAGAGAGAGATCTGCTTGCGTATATATACGAGTTTTCTCCTGCACGCCCGAAGGACGACACAGTCCGTTCCGCGTCTGGTGGGCAACTTTCGGGAAATTAAAAAAGCCCTGGCTGCGCTGATGGGATTCTGGCCCTCGGCGACGCTTCGCGAGAATTTTGGTAATGGATCGCGGGATTTGGGCCAGCGGACTTTTTTTTTGCGATGGAATATATATAAGGTTGGACTTTGAGAAGCGTAAACGACTTCGCGGAGAAGGAGGAGAATATTGTGTATTCGATTATAAAGGCGTAAGGAACTTACTTTGAGAAAGAAGAAAATTACACTGAGCTCTTTCTCTAAGCTCCTTTGACATTGTCGGATTAAACTTTAATTATTAGTGATAACTCGGTGAATAATAACGTTATTACAAGGTGGAAGTTGTGATTACGAAGCCTTTTAAGTGTAATGAGAAAGCTCGAGCATTTACGTGTTACTCGCGTACTTTTTAATCAATAGAATAGATGTATAAAAAGGCAGTGAGTTTTATTAAAAAAAACGTTAATCAATTCAAGTTGCCAAATTAAAATTATATTGTATCGCAAAATTAAAGCACATAATTTCTCTAAGTAGTTCGATCGACGTTATTAAATTTAATGCGCAGTTAATGTATTTTCACGGCAACAACACGTGCCGGATTTTAGGGACTGACTTTAGTTATGTGCCAAAGTCGGAGGCTTATCTTTGCTCGACAATCGTCTTTCTGAAACTCCGAAAATAAACGCTCTCTCTGTTTCGACTCTGAATCTTTTTCGAGGCTTATCGAAGTATTTAGAATAAATAGCTTTTTTTTAACTCGAATCCATTTTCCGGTCTTGATAAAGAGATTAGTGGGCTTTTTTTTAGTATGTGGTAGTTTAGTAGTTTTTTCGTATTCGTCACTTTAAGGGTGAAATTTAGATAAGAATATATCAGTCTATTGACAAAAAATTTTTATTTTAGTATCCTGTACAGTTGAAAATGCTAATCTTATCATTTTAAGATGTAAATCTCCGCACTTTACTGATTCCATTTCGAAGTGACACTTGATTAAAACTTTCGTCCAACAAAACAACCTCAATCACTCAATTTAAAAGTTTAACGAGCAAAGGAAAACCAAGTAAATTGCTCCTGTATTCTGTCGGTCTCGCCCGTACCAACAAGCCATAAAACTTTCCCATCAAAAAGCCCAAATGAACCGTTCCAATACGTTTTAAATCCGATTTTTTACGAGGATCTCGGCTTTCACGACGCACAGTACCTCGAAAAAGCCCCGGCGAAACAGCGGCGTAATTTCCCCGGGGCGTCGAGACCGTCAGTCCGAGATCCTTACTCTTTCAGCGACGTTCTTTCCGCCTCCGGAGCCGTTAAAGACTTCGCGCGGGGCTCCCGCGAGCTAATGAAGAAACGAGGCGCCCTGCGTGGAGGCGAGATTCAATTTATTTGAAATCCTAGAAGAGTCCATACACCCCCCCGAGCGGCTTGACGGATTGCCGCGGCGGTTCTTAATTTTTCGGTGCCTCGTTATCGTGCCGCGATTGATTGATGCATTGAGAATTCGGTGGAATTTGCCAGGCGGACCACGTCGGGATTAATGACTGCTGACCTGCTTCGGGGGACATGTGCGCACTCGCGGCGGCTAATTAGTTCGGGGTCTCGCGGGAGAGTTTTCCGACGGGAGAGGTTTGGCTTTCGGCGTGTGGGAACGGCGGCTGAAATTTTTGGATTCGAGGAGGATGCCTTAGCGTCTGAAATGTATTCGTTTGTACTTTCGTTGTTTCGTTTTTATCTGGTGTTTTAAATCGATAAAAAAAAAGGATGGTCGCTTTGTTTTTAATATCGCGAAGCTGAAAACGAAATTCTTGTTGTAAACAAAGTTTCACGGCTCATTTTTATTCGGCTAAAATATCTTAATTCGGCTGATTTAGAGCCTAAATTTTCGTGAAACTACAATGGCTATTTTCGTGCTTAGCTTAATGATACTAGAGTTTCACCATACTATTCTCGTGAGATTCTAGTTTTCGAAATATTATCGTCATCACACTTTAAAAGCTGCGTGGAGTCTGTAGCTTATGAATAAAAAAAGATGACTTTGACATTCCAGATACAAAAAAATGTATAAGGAAGGCATTTTGAAGACAGTTTTAAAAAAAGAGCTATAAAAGTTGATTTCGAGGTGAAATAAAACGCATGAATCGTCATTGAATAATAAATTCAATGTTAAATTAGCAAAATATGAAGAGCTTTCGACAACTGACATTTTTTCACGTTTACATTAATCGACCAAAACAAAGTCCGTTATTTATTTATTCGACCTCGCGAATATAGTTTTATTCTCCACCTCTTTCTTTTTTTAAATGGAACCTTTCTGGTATTTACTTTTCGACCTATAAATATCCCGCGGGCCGCTATTATTTTTCATTCAAATACCGACTAACCCCTCGAAAATAGCCGCTCCCTCTCGAAGCGAAGACCCATTAGGAAAATTGGCAAAACACGCGTCGTCTCCTTAAATCTTGAAAAATGCTGCTCGAGCGAAAGTGAGCGAAATTGCGGCCCTCTTTAATCCCCCTTTAGCACCTCGCAATGAATCGTACATATGCCTCCAGAAAACTGCCTCGTAGATCCGCGCGCGAGAACTAGTCTCTCTGGCTCGGCTCGCGTCACGTGGGCCACATGTGTGCGTGCGAGCGTGCGTGCGCGTGTGTCTGTGCGAGCGCGAGGAGAGAACGCATCATTAGCGGGACTATCATTAGCCGGCAAGGCCGGACGCGCGCAAGAGAGAGATGAAGCCAGGGCCGGCTTAACCGCCTCTTTCTCTCGTGTCTTCTCTTTTTTCGCTGCTGCTGCTTTTTCGACCGCCGCCGCTGCTGCAGCGAATCCAGGAAGGCGCGGCTGGATCAGGCCGGTACGAATCGGGTGCCGAGGCGACGGAGGAGAGAGGTTTATTGCTCGTCTTGGGATATATCATGGCGAGATTGGCGGTTTGATTTTTTTTTTTTTTTTTTTAGAGCTCGGAGATGCTGTGGAAAGAAGGATTAAAGGTGGTTTTTGAATAAAATTTTCTTCTTGTCTCGTTTCACAAAGTAACTTTAATATATTATATGTAGAAAAACTTGTAAATAACATCGTTAAAAAATTTATTTACACAGACTGTACTAAAAATTTCTTCTCTTCATCCTGAAACCCGGAATTTTCGTTCAGTCGAAAAGGCCCGAATCACACAACTTAACGAAAAAAAAAAAAAAATAATAGACTAAACTGCACTAAATAAGCAACTTAATACTTTCCCGAAAGATATACACTAAACGCGCTCGTCTCGAGTCACAACTTAATTTTATTGTCACAAAAACACATCTCTCAAAAAGAATAAGGCGCACTCACAAAAAAAGAAAACGTGCGCCACATGTACAGTGTGATTCCAATATTACAAAAGTGGAAGGAGGTGGGGAGGCGGAAGGGGGATGATGGGGGAGCAAGTAGCGATCGACTCGATGGATTTTAAAACAGCTGGAAAAAAGGATATGAGATGGGGAGGACGCGTCGTCAACAACAGCTTGGCACGGGATTCCGGAAAAGCCTGAATTCTCGCAATTGCACGAGATCAATCGATCTTCCTTGCTTTTAACTGCTGGTCTTCGGTGGGATTGCGGTGGACTTGCGGGGGGCGGGGCGTGGTGGGGGGGGGGGAAAGGAACGTCACGTCTCGAAGCCGTTCTCGGTGCCGGCGGTGCTGCCGCCGCCGATCTCTTCGACGCTGCGCATCGGGCTCGGCGACAGGGACCGGTTGCAGTCCATGTTCATGGAGCTCTGGTTCTTGCCCCCCTCCGCGGGGGTGACGCTCGTCGTCGACGGGGGCGACTCCTTCGCCCTAAACGGCGCGGAAACATAAAAGAACATTCTGCAATTAATTGACGACTAGGATCTGCTAGGGGCTCGGGTGATTCGTTTGTTCGCGAGAGAGAGAGAGAGAGAGATAGAGAGAGAGAAAAGGGTACGTTTTCTAGGTAAAAATTTTTATTCCGAAAGAAAAATGTGAAAGAACCTGTAATAAAGATATCCTTAACGTATGAGCACGTTGAAAGTTAAACCGTAGTGCAGAACCGTAAATCATTTTGTACACGCATCTGCTATTAAAAGTAAGATATACGTTTTCTTTGTTTACTTAGCAGTTAATTGGCCCCGATCATTTTCCATCAAATATATGTAATTAAATTTGTAAGAAACATGTAATATAATTAATATGAACGCGTGTGTTGCAGCACGACTTTTTTTTCCACGTATAAGCATCAAGTCTTAAACGCGCGCTGCGATAATTTCTATTGTAAAAAATAGCCGCGTAACTGGCTGAAGTGACGAAGTGGGTTTTAAATGAAAATGCTTCTGTGTCTTTCATGTGAATTCGTCGTTTACGTTGGAGATCATCATTACGGGCACATGTAGCGCCTGTTACTGTCAATTTGTGCTATTTTTGTAAACACCGTCGGTGTCTTTACTCGCTTGAGAGGCTTACAAAGAGACGATAATGCGAGCTTCGTAAAGAATAAAATATTGTACTATCAGAAATAAACGAAAAAAGAAATTAAAAACCGATTTTGTAAATATGTTAAATTAGATTTTTTTTTAAGCAGCTACAGAGTTTGAACTCGTTTAAAATTAATTTTGCAAATTAACGCGCATTTACGAACGAACCGTGAAAAATTCCGTATTTACAGTTTACCGGTTTGGCGCTAAAATCCGACGTCCATCCATCCAGAAGCCAATTCTCCCGAAGCATCGACAACTCAAGTGCCAATGTATTCAAATTTTAATATCGATTCAAATCCCATTTACTTCGAAAAACGTAGACACTGGAAACTACAGTGCTATGTAATTACGCCCCTGACAGCCCCCAACCCTCCCATTACGTCCACGACAAAATCCCAGCCCCGCCTTCTCCTCATCACCTAATAAATCTCGAACCTTAAAAGCCCCTAATTTAGTTCCGCCTCTCGATCATAAAAGGACGCGGCAATAATCCCCTTTTTATTGCCCAATGAAAGCCGCAAAATCCCAGTGATATGATTAGACAATCGTTTACAGGTGTCTATTTTTTTGGGTATTTTATTGCATTTGGAATGATTTTTTAAATTTTCAGATTAAAATGTATTACGTGTAATAAGAATTTTGTCAAAAAAATCAATGTCATCCGAATAGTAAAAATAGCTCGTTTAAATTGTGTTTATTTTCACACCTATTCCCAACTTTCTTTTCTTGCATTGACGTAAATCTTTTAGCACAATTTCAAGCGCCTCCGAAGAATTCTCTCAACCGAGATCACATTTTAGACGGAAGATCGTTTTTCACATTATATTCTCGAATGAAATTACCTGGTTCACCGTCTTTTAAAAAAATCTTTTAAAATCTCGTCAACCTCTCGAGCCTCGACTCGACTGTTTGTAAAAGCCGCTTCTAAAATTAAAATAAAAATCGCGCTCGATTCCCTCCCTCCCAAAACGACGCGGAATCCAACTCACTTATCCGGCGGCGGGCTCTTTTTCTGGGACTTGCTCGTCCTGTTCGACCCGGGTGCCCTTCTCGACATGGCCCTGAGCCTCCTGCCGGCTGCGGCTTTCGCTCGCTTCTTCAGCGACGAGCGCCTGCCGTCGATCTGGCTGTTGTCGTCGTTCTCGATGTGTTTCCCGTCGGTCGCCTGGCTCTCCGATCTCGCTCTGTTTCGGCTCATCGATCGGGCCCTCCTCTCGATGTGACTGGCCTGGCTGCCGGCCTTGCTGGCCGCGCGCTTCCCGGCCTTCTTGCCGCGTCGCTTGCCGCTCTTCGACCTATGGGACTTGGACTTTCGCTTCTTCCCGGTTCTGGTGCGCTTGCGGCCCCGGGAGCCCTTGTGCTCCCGGGCGTTGGTTTTGTTGTTCGCGATGCACCTCATGCAGTCCGTCTCCTCCAGGTCCGAGGAGACACCGAGGGGCGGCGCTGTGAGGTCGCATGTTATGTAGCCTCTGAGGGATGAATAAGCGAGATGAGTAAGGTGGTTGCTTGGTGCCTTTTGTCGAAATACCAAAGTGCCCGTTTAAAACGAGCACTGACTTGAACCGATTGCTTAATCTACTTGAACGCCTACCAAACTTTGTCTTTTTTTTCTTATTAATTCGGTGTAAATTTTTGTTCTTCGATTCACGCGTAAACTAATTCATTACCCTCGCGAGCAAGCCGACTTTATCCCGCCACGCTAACAACACTATATCGGACGGCGGTGTAACCTAAAAAAAAAAAAAAAGAAGAAGAGCAGAAAAGTAGCCAAGCTCGTCACCTCTTGGACTTCTGGATGATGCCGTAGCTTATTCCGCGCTTAAGGGCGAGCTGGATCTGTCTCTTGACCTCCGGTCCGCCGAAGTCGTACTCGTTGTTGAGGTAATTCGCGATCTCGCAGGCGGTGGAGCCCTGGGCCGCCTGCAGCCGCCGGATCGCGTTCACGACCAGAGCCTCGAACCTGGGCAGGGTTTGCCTCGACATCGCGCCGCCCGCGGTTCTTGTCCCGGTGCTCTCTCTCGGTGTTCACTCTCAGCCTCGTGAACTCGCGGCAATTTTTCCTTCCCCCGGCCGGATATCTCGCTGCTGAGATTCGACGACGCGTCGCACACGGAACGTTGCTTGTTTGGCCGCCGCGGGGAGCGAGCATCGTCGTCGTCATGGACAACGATTGGCATATTTTTGATGGAGGCGGCGGCCGTTCTGAAGTTGCGCGGGGAGCTGGGACTTTTTTTTTGGGAGCTGCGTTCGGGGCTGCGATTTCGTTCTTTGGCGGCACGGTGAATTGATTGTTGTTTTCACGTGTCGGTGTGATGAGAAAGCAGTGAAATTGAGACGGAATTCTAAAACGAGATTAGATTGTTTGTATTGAAAAAGGTTAATTCCATTATCGCTTTATTTCAGCTTGAAAAAAAAAAGATGAAATATCAAAAAAGCTGATAATTTTTTATCCCACATCTTGGAGTAATGCCAATAGCATTAGAGTTTTTGTGCCATTTGATAATTTGAATTCGGGCGAATAAATATCGCAGATTACCAGTTTATTGCGGAAAAGTGATGGTTTTTTAATTTTTAAATGCGTTTGCGATAATAAAACTTTAGTTCATTCGCAATACTTTATTTTTTAATATTCAAAGAGTACACAACAATTTTCAGAAATCAAGACTAAATCATCGATCGACGCAATTTGTATTTCGCAAAAGACGCCCGAAACGCCTAAAAACAAATTATATATATTAACCCATCACAATCTCCATCCAAAATAACTCAATTCATCGCCGCCAAACGTCTCGACTCCAAGACAGGTGACTGTCGAAACGTTCCCAGATTGATTTTGGCAGCGCGACGCGGCTTCCTCTACCCCAGAAAGCCGCGCGTCTCTCTCTCGTGTTCTAAAAGCGACGGAACCCCCGAAATCATCATCGAGGGAAAGCCTCCTCGCGACTTCGCGAGCCGAGGAACCGTGGAGAAAAAAAAGGAACAGAGAGAAAGAGAGAGAGAGCTCCTTGGTCGCGAAACGAGCGAACGTCTCGGCGCGGCGAAGGAGGGGGGGAGGGAGACGAGGCTTGCGAGCGAGTGTAGGTGCCGCTGCATAAATTTCGCCTCGACAGGCCCGAGCTTCGGTCTCTCGACTATCTATAGACCCTCGCTCTCTTTCCTCTCTATGTACTCGCTTGTACATATCATCGTCCATACGCGAGTTGTATTTATAGGACGCTCGGCCGAAGCTTTTCTTCCTCCTCCTCCTCGTCGCAGCGGAGCGCGAATCTATCGCGTTTTCCCCGCAGGGGAGGGGAGGTGAAAAGTCAATGGGCAGAGGAGGCCGAATCGGGATCAGCTGTTGAAATATTTCGAGGGAGCGCGATATTGGTCGAGGCGCGCCTTTTCGGACGCTGAGTTATTAGGGTTTTCGACGGACGGACGATGGATGTGTGCGGAAGATTGCTTTGATGTTCGGGTGCAGAGTGTAGGTGCAGGCTTGTTGGAATATGAATAGATAAACAGATTGGGAGCTTTCGCCGGTGGGTTTGATGGCTATTATTCGTCGTTTTAATCAGCGTTATTCACTTACTTAGGAAGTTGGGAATAGATAAAAGTAAAAAAGGTTCGATTTTACGCGGCTTGTAAAATACGAATAAAGCAATCGGTGCAGTAAAAACGTTAATCGACTTAATTGCTAACTCGCGATGACACGTTAAATTTAGTACGGCATTCTGACGGACATAATATCGAGTACGAGTAAAATGTGAACGGTGCGTATTATTATTGCAACTATCTTTTATATTATTCGCGTGAGAAATTACTCAAGTTCCGATTTATAGGGAATATGTCAACAGCACTGTGACGATATCGTACAGTCTTTCCTTCGAGCAGAAATGAAGAGTCGCTATTAATCATCGGCGTGAAATATTGCTAAAATTCAAATGACTATTTCTTACGCAGTATTTTCGCAATTAAATGAGACGAGGAAGTTTAAATTTACTGTTTAAATTTAAATTCGTAAACGTAACTTTCACTATTTCGATTTTAAGTGAAAATTTTTCACTTTTTTTTTTCAATCTGCTTAAATGAATTTGTACATTTTATGAAACGCTCAACCTCGGTCAATTTTATTCCTTACGAGACAGCCGTCAGACGAGGAAAATACGGAAAATAAAAATTTCAGCAGCCAAGAAAAAATAAGCCAATGTCCTCCACCGCAGACACCGAAGACAATCCCGCAGAAGCGCATAAACGCCCGTTCGCAAAACCTACTCGGCTCGTTCCTCCTCCCGAGGCGCTCGCTATCGCGTCCGTAATTTTTCGCGACTTCACCCTCGCTTATCACCTCCGCTCAAAGTTTACACACTTAATTCGAGCCTCTTCGCCTCGCTCGCGCAGACATGTGTGTACATTATAATATATATGTATACACTCGCGTCGGAGAGTACGGAGTTCGCGGCGATAAGCGGCTTATCGAGCGCAGTCCGAATTCTTCTCGTGCGCTCGTCACTCTTGCAAGGCGATAAGAAGGCGCGCCGATGGAAAAAAATCGGCGCGCAGCCCGACGCTTTTTTTGCGCCCGACGACGACGACGACGATGCGCGCGGGTTATATGCCGGCGGCGCACTTTTTTCGGACCCTCCTCGAGATATATACTGGCTTTGTGCCTCGGTTTTTGTCCCGCAGTTTTTGCGCGCCCGATGATTTTGTATGCCGGATTTCGTAAGCGACGGCTCGGCCGTAGGTGGGGATATAATTGACTTTGTACGAGCGTGAAATTTCGCTTGATAATTGAGGTTTTAAAAGAATTTCATTAGACTGCATGGAATTAGATTGCTGATACTGAAATGGAATTTTATAGATGAGTAATAACTGCTGGTAATAACGGGAATCTGATTATCGTTCTTTACGTTTCATTACAACTCAATTTCCGTTACAAATTTTAATTTTTAAGTTTTAACTCTGCACACAGTGGTTATTACTGTAATAATATCACGTCATATTTATCAGTAAATACTATAATTTCTAGAACTTGTAATTTGTAGCTTCAGGCGTACGTGTTTATATTAGCATAATTTAAGCTGAGTAACTACATTCGTTATACGTGCTTCTTGAAAAAGATTCTTACAATTTAATTACTATATAGAATCAAATTTTATGACAATTAATCATGAACTAAATTATAATCGGGTCACAGGTCTTAAAATACATCGAATAAGTGCAACTTTATAAATAGTTCAGCAATTACTGCAATAAAATCTTTAATCGAGCCTCAAACGTGCAAATAAAATTCCCAAATAAAGCCTAAATCACAGCTCGAGGCGTCAAGTCGAAGCACCCCGAAGTAAATCAGCGTCCGGCAGTATAAGTAAACGCTCTTCCAAAATCGTTCGGCGTCAGGATAAAGTCTCGAGACGGCGGTGGCGGCACGGATTGGCGTCGAAAGCCAAACAAGCCTTTTAGCCTTTATTAACAATAGACTCAGGAGCGCCTGTGCTTCATTAATAAGTGAACGCGCTCGGCACTCGTGACGCCTCTCCTCTCTCTCTCTCTCTCTCGCCCCGCTCGTTCCTCGTGACGTTCCGCATTGCGTTCGTTCAAGAAGAGAGCAAAAATAAAACGGCCTATCCGCGAGACTCTACATACCCGAACACGACAAACACACGTACGAACCGACGACGACGTGCACGTCGCGCGCTACTTGACGTCACGCGAGCACATCGAGCACATTTTCGTAAATATAGAAGCGCGCTGGTGAGCTTTTCACTCGCGTTATAGACGAGTAGAACGGCCGTGCTTCTGTTTTTTTTTTTTTTCTTCCGTTTTTTTCGTTCGACCGCGGACGACGACACCCCGTTCGCGCTCGGCGTTCGATGACGAAGACGACGGAGACGGGTGTCCGTCCTCGAGTTTTAAAAATGACCAAGCGAGAAAATAGAGGCGCGTCCGCTCTCCCTCTCGGATTCCTTTAGAAAAATAGAGGCGCTATATTTGTGAGAGGCGATTTGGAGTTTTGGAGAGAGAGAGAGAGTGAGAGAGCACGTGGTGCGCTCGGAACGGGTAAGGCAGCGGTTCACTGACGAAAATCTCCTTTTCTGTTTCAGGTAAGTTATCGACCGAGGGCACGGCAGAAAGCCTCTCTTCCGCTTCTTCCCCCAATGTGTGCGCGACGACGCCCCGCGCGGCGCTACTTTCGGCCGGCGCCAAGCTCCGGGGGGACAAGGTCGATAAGTCGATAAGGCAGTTTTCGTGAATTTCGCGAGGTGCGCCTCGAGGTAGTGGTCGCGGGAAAAGTGGTTCTCGCGGAGCGGCGTTCGGTGGGAGATTTTGGAAGAGGAATTTTTGAGTTGGTTTAGTGAAAGGGATGTATGGAAGCTGTTTTCCGAGATGATTCGTTTTTATTTTTTTTATTTTTTTTTTGCTTATGGGATCGTCGATTTACTGAAATTTCAAAGCAGCAATTGAATCAGAAAGCTGATTTAGTAACAACTTTCGTAGATTAAAATTAGGGTAACTTTTTAGTGACAACTACCTCAAGCCTACAAATATTTCACACCAGAATTACAATATTTAATCATCAAACGCGAATACGACACTTTTTAAGTTGAAAGCATTGATAAAATAAGTGCAATATCTTGGAAAGATTGTGGCATTTACATTTTGAATGAAAGTAATTTATTTTTTAATCAACGTACATATTTCATTTAAAACGATTGAAAATAATAAATTTACTCATTGATCCGTACTTGCACCGGTAATTGCCATCGTGGAACTGCAGATAAAATGCATAACAGTGCATAAGTTACAAAAGTTATTATAAAATCATCGCACATCGTCGCTTATATAAGTGTCAGTTATGCATACAAATATACGCTTTAACGAGAGTCAGTTATACAAATAAGAAGTACGCGAACTTTAATTATATCCGCGCCAAGTAAAAATAAAACGCTCGGGGGATGGTTTATTATGCCATCGCGACGAGGATTTAGTTACGAAATACACGGATTTCGACGTTCGCAATCTGTGCGACTCGTATAACATTATTGCGAAATGTTCTTTGTGCCATCAACCAGGAGGGTACGTAATGTTAACAGGTGTATCACTAAACGTATTATAAGTGAACTTTGAAAAAGCGCACCCATTCTTGAAGTCCATCATTTGCCGTAGTAGATTGAAGAGTAGCAATTCGTAAAAAAATTAAAAGTACAATTTTAAGTCATTGAAATTACTTAAACAATGTGGATCTGATTCTGAAATGGAAAAGAAAATAAAATACAATTTGTAAAGAGTTATTGCGTTTAAAAATATTTTTCTGCTACGCTGCTGACATTACAAATGTTTTTTTTTTATGTCACAGTGGCGTGGTGATTAAAACTACTAGTAATTTTGAGAACTCTTTAAATATTTATTTTGAGTCGCTTAAAATGCGAGTATCACAGAAGTACCTACCAATCACTGGACATGTTAAAAGCTTTTATTTTACTCCGTTTTGAATTCCTAAGTTGATTTTCAGCAGTTTTTTTTTTACATCACAAGAGTATTCACTGCATAACTTAAAATTACAAATTATAAAAGTTACGACGTTTTTTGTATAAAAATTCTACTCAGTTTTGTCACGCGAATTCACAGGGCGAACGAGCAAGTAGCAAAGGCTTGCTTTATTCCGACGGAAAACTATACTTTACTTCCTTTCTATCTAAAGGTTCCAATATATTACACCTTATCAATTGTAATCTTTATAAATTCCAAATTATATAAATTCGTTTGTCGCCTGGAGCCCTTTCGCGCAACTCGAAAAAAAGGAGCACAAATCAGGAGAAAATGATTGGGAATCTTCTCGAAAGCTCCTCGCCGCGTCGAAGACGCAATAAATAATTCAATCCCCCGTCGGCCAGCAGCATACTCCGTAATGCAACTCGAGCACAGGCACCTGAACGAATCCACCCGCGAAAAGCCTCCCTCCGTCCAGCCTCCCACACGCACACCTGCCTCCCTCCCACATCTCGCGCTCCTCCTCCCATCAAATCAATCCTCCCGGCGGCTCTCCTTCTCCCGCCTTTGGCTGCACACCGTTATATAGCCTCCCCCCGCGAGAGAGAGAGAGAGAGCTCGTCATCCTCGCGCATATATAAATTCGCGAGCATAGCGCATAGCGAGGCCGAGCTGCTTACGCGAAACAGGTATGTTTACCTACATACTCCGGCGACTCGCCTTGAACTGTCGCCGGCAGAGCGATAAAATATGCGTGGCAAGAGAGCCCAGAGGCTGCCGCCGCATGGGAATCCGTTTTGCCGCGCGCCGCGCCGGGGAATCGGAAAAAAAAATGAAAAAAAATGCGCCTTTCCCGCGCGGATCAAGCTCCGCCTTCGGTGAGCTTGCGTTACCCCCCAAGAAGATCGACGAGGCGAGTGGAGAGCCGCGACGGTAGAGGCGCTGCTGGAGTCGGGAAGGAGGCTGAGAGGAGGTAGATTCTGGACGGGACGGGAGCTTTTCGTGGAAAATCGTGGGAAATATGGCTGCCTCGCGCCTTGGTTTGAGTAAACAGTTTTTGGAATCGGAGAGGAGAGATGGCGAATTTCTTTGGCCTCGTTGTTTCAAGGTAGATTTAAGTTCCCTGCGTTGATCGAACGGTTTAATAATAATTATGCAATATTAAAGTGCTATTGCGTTCTTGAATTAGTATTAATTTTATTATCCATCGTACTTCTAAAAGCCTCGACCAATGTCAATTAAGATCCTATATATAAATATCATTTAACAATTTTTCTCACACTTTTTTTTCACAATTTACTGCCTTATAATCCCTTTACTTATCACTCGTCTGTGTCGCAACTCAAATTTCAACGGCATTATTCGACGTCAATCCTCATTTTCACCTGCCGAACAAAACCGAACCGTCCAATACACGTGTGCGCTTCAAATTCCTCGAATACCTTCTTTAAAACAGCATATAAACGTTCGTCTTAAAAAAAAGTCATCTCGCGCTGCGCGCGCAAACGCCGATTGTAATCGAAAACAAACGCATAGCTGAAATATCCCGAGTCTCCTCGTCGCATCGGAAACTGGCCGGGGAGACAATAATTCCCATCGTGCCTATATACCGACGAATGCGTGTGTACAGCCTGCAACAGCGGATTTCATTAGAGGCGCAGCGCGGCGCTCTTATCTGCGCTGAAACCATCGAGACTCTTTGCAAGCTCTTTGCGATTCCGCGGCGATGGATTCGCGAGCTTATTGGCGATAATTGCTTTAGCACCATTCGGGAGACGATTGCGCGTATTTTTATTTTCACGAACGAAAGAAACGTTAAAGGGAGATTTAGGGTTTCGCTTTCTGGACGGGGACTCGATAACACTTTGCAATTATGCTTCAAGTTATTCGTCGAGTTACTTCATCAAAGGGGAAACTTTTGGAAACTTCGGCGACGAGCACTTTTTAGATTCTCGAGTGGCTTCGTTTGAATATTTTGAATAAATAATTAGAAAACGAAATCGAACTTTATCCGTAAACTATTATACTTCTGTCGATTTATTTGCTCTCCGCGCTATTATCCCGCGACGAACCGAAGATAAGAGCCAGATGTTATCTCGACGAAAATATACAAGACAGTCCTTCGCTCCGATGCAACCGAAGAAAATCACTAGCACGGAATCGTGAGTCTCTGCATCTAGCGCACGGCAAAGTCAAACCTCGGTGTGTCGGTCAATCGAATGCAATGCAAACCGAGCGAATCTCAGCGCGAGATCGAGAATAATGTTACGGGTGATTAGGGATCGAGTGAAGGAACCCGCAACGACGACCGATTCGTCCTTCAATGCCAAGTCATTTGGATAAGTTAGAAATGTGCGTTCGCACAGGAAATTGCCGTTTCCTCTTCGAGCGCACACCTGATTATGTGTATTACGAACGAAAATTTTCCTATATTCAAAATTGCTTTAAATATAACTTCTTTTTCTCTGCATTGGTTTTCTCATTTTCGCGACTAAAGTCATTTTTCTACCGCGACCCAAACAGCTTTCGCCAGAAAAATAATTTAACGTTAAAAAAGGATAAGCGCCGAACATTTTCACCGTAAAAATTAGTCGAGCCAATCGCGGCAAAGTAAAGGATCCCCCTTCTTTGAAAAAAAAAGCATTTATCAAAGTGTTATAAATTTTGATTTACTTCGCTTCTATCTCGCGAACTCTCGACTCGAGTTATTAAAGCAATAAGCATTTCTCTATACGTTTGAAAAAAAAGAAAAAAAAGAAAAATGTCTACGTGACCTCACAATAATTGCAGTTCCGATAGTAACAATGTTTCCTCGCGGATAAGCAGTAACTCCCGACGCGGCTAATGCCAGGCTTTTCCATCCACAATTCAAAACGCTTCGTACGTAAAATGGATAGTTTTGGCGACGGCAATCATCTTCTCCCCCCGCGCAATATTTCCCAGCCGCCTGTGAGCTACAGCCTCGTGCGTATAAGAATCCGACTCTCGAAAGCCGAGATATTACTTCCAGCTAACCAATTGAGCGCAATCTCAATGTCAATATACCTGCGTCGATATACAAAAATTTTTCGATCCCCGCGCCGCGAACAACGACATAACTCGACGACGGTGAGAACGGCTCGATTAATAAGTCACACTGGGGGGAGGGAAAAGAACTCGCGTTTAGAAACGAAATCGCGGTTGCCGTTGCAGGATCGAGTATATATACATTGCCTCGGAGAAATATTAGGCGCGCGAGAAATTCGCCGTCTCGCGTAATCCGTCGGCAAGCGCCGAGTCTCGGCCGCGTTTGAGGACTCTGTCTGCGTTCCGAGTTCTTTCAATATGCGTTTGAGAGAGAGAGAGGAACTGGACGCGTCGAGGTGCTTATTTTACGAGCTCCTCTCTGCCCGTGGCTCGTTTGCGGTCGCGAGATTTACGTCCTTGTTTTTAGGTATGCGCCGATTATTTAAAATTTCTAGTGCGATATTTGCCGATGGTAAACGCCGCTTCGTCGTCTGGCAAACTTTTATGTCGAACTGGGCGTTGGGACTCGACGCGAAGTGTATTCAATGCTTTTATTTGGTAATTAAGAACGGAAATGTAGGTTAATTAAAGTAGATAGTATTATCATTTTTTTCAAGCGCAATTGTTTGAAGTATAAAGATAATTTTGTCCGGCAATTGGAGTTTAAAAAAAAAACAACCCTAAAAAAGTAAAACTTCCAAGCTTTACTCGCGAGTCCGCAACTAATAAACGCGACCTCCAATAGTCTGTTTGTCCGTTCAAAAAGCTCGCTAACAAGTCGCCAAGATACAATATATCTCCTCCGGAATCTAAAAATCCTTCTCGAAGTCAATTTAAATAACAATCCTTGTATGTCACAACGCACTCCTTGGCCGCGCACAGCGCGTTCCATTATCATTTATCAGAAATATTCATTTCGCTCTCTCTCTCTCTCTCTCTCTTTCGACGACGGAGTAATTAACTCGTAGAGTTCTTATCGAAGGGACAGCCGCTCGGAGGGCAAAAAAAAAGAACAGTCGAGCGATGGGCTTAATTGAATCGGATCGCGGCGCGTTTCGCTTTGTGTTCGCGCGCGGCGGCCAAGGACTCTCGCGGAACGCATGACTGACTCCATTGGAAAACTTGTCGCGATAAGCCGTGGGAAAAAACAGTGGGAGCAGCTCGCCGAATTTTCGAATGTCCTCCGCGGAGTGTACGGAGGTCGAGGAGGAGTTGGGGGAAACGGCGCTTGGTGGAAAACTACGCGGGACATTCTTTGCAAATTGATTTATCGAATGCAAAGTAGGTGCGCTTTTCCAAGCTTCGGTAGCTTTTTTGCATATATTATGATGGGTTGCGTATGGACGTTGTTGCGGAGGTCTGTCATTAAGCGTGTAGTTTCTTCATTTTTATTGAACAATTAGAAAGACATGCGAACGCGAGCTAATTATCTCTCACCGATATTAAAATGAAAATGACATTTGACTTGCGAATACGATTATGCACTCATAAAATACCGGCTCGTCTCGACGTTTCAAAATATATCTTCCCTCTCGTAGATCTTGGAAATCGATATTCCGTAGATTTATTATCTCGCCTGCGATGAGTGAGCTTTTGAGTTTAGAAAAAAGTAAGTCTGCATATCGCAGAGAATCTTGTGTATACGTAAACTTAATTCCATATAATGAGCTGTTAGATGTGCAAATTTTGCACCTAATTATCGGCCTGGATTCGCTTTTTTTTCCTACTCTTACATAGTTCGAATCAAAAAGTACGAACGCTCACCCAGTTTGTATCAACCGAAGCGTAATCCACTGCCTAGATACTCAACTCGGGCACAACCTCACGTCTCGGCGATTTAAGCTTCTGCGCCGCGTCGGCTGGACATTCATTTAAATGCGGCGATAATTCAGTCGTGAAAAGTGAAATTATCCACTCGCGCGCGAGAGAGCGGGTTTGCACACCGTTTCCCTCCCCCCTCGGTTGTATCCCCCAGACGCGCAAACAGTGCGTGATGTCACACCGCACGATCCTGACATCATATTATATATATATATGTGACCGCGGCTCGTTACAAAATTAGACCGAAGAGTCGACGCCGAATCGTTCCGGCCGCGTAAACGCGCCGGAGAGCGATGCAAAAAGAAAAAAACAGAAAAAAAGGAAGGGAAGAGCCGTCGTCGTCGTCGCGTTTAGGCGAGGCAGCGTAGCGTCACGAAAATTCGTAGCGTCGGCTTTTCCACGTGCGCACGCGATACGTAGAATGCGGCAAGGACACCGGACACGAGAGCGATGCACACACCCAGAGCGCGGAGCGCGGAGCTTTCCCACGTACGTACTCGCCGTCGCGCCGAGAGCCGGCAAGCTTTTCGTTCGTCGAGTCACCGCCGACGTGGGTATGTGTACGTGTAAGCTTTTTTCAGAGAAATCGGAGGCTTTTTTTTTTATTTAACGGTCGTCGATCCGCGGCGCTCGTTTTGCTTTCGTTTAGCGGGGGATTAAGCAAAGTTTTTAATCTGTTCGGGGTTTTTTTTTTGGGAATTCGGTAAGGAACGATAAGTTTTACGACAAAAGCTCCCCGAGCTTTAATTAATCAACGCGCACGTTTCGTACGAAGGCAAGGCTGCGACTGGTTTTCGAAATATGAAAAAACTTCTGGGCTGTCTGCTCGCGAGGCACTTCTCTCCTCGAATGTAGTTTAGAAAGAGGTTTTAAATGCCATTCAGAAAAGTAATAAGATCCATTGCATTGTTTAACTTTGGACAATATTGACAGTTTTACGATTCTGTTTTTCAAATCGTAAAAATTATTTACGACAAATGTAAGCGAGCCGGCGAGAATCGTTTTATGAATCCTTCTCCTTTGTTTGCCATTTCAACTAATTACTGTTGCTCCCTCATTTTTTCCATAATAATTGCATCGGCGAAAACTGTCCTTTGTTACGGAGATACACTCGAAAAATCCACTCGCCCAAAAGACCTATTACAATCCCAACTCGATTCTTTCCCCGTCGAAACTACGAATCCCCGCATTTTCTCGAAGCTCCCATCGCGCCAACCAAGCCGGTAGATGTACGCATTTTCGCTCGGGCTCGAGCGAACCGCGCGGCAGCAGCAGCGGCAGCAGGCCTGCAGCCGTCTAATTGGCAGACATTCATGAAACTCGCGCGAGCGCGCGATTGAATGAGCCTGGAAGGTTACGCAATGACGACACACCAACGCCGCCGCCGCCGCCGTCGCGCTGCATGCAGGCAGCACTGCCGGTTCACACTGCGCCAGCGTCGACGCATTGTCTGCCCGATAATTGCCATCTCTCGGCCGCATTTTTCATTCTCCTTTCCCTCCCGCCGCCCCGCCGCGAGATCCCCCCCGCCGATCCAAGATATCGCGCGGTGGGTAATTGGTCGAAGGGTGCATCGAGTCTGGAGGCTGTAGGTGTATGTGGAATTTTTATAAGAGAGCTGGCCTGTGTCCGGTTTTCAAGCTTTTTTTTTTAGCTGAGCGGGGTCATTGGGTCGGGCCGATTTTCCGATAGAGGATTTGGATGGATTTTCGTTGTTCGATGAGTAGTAAGGTAATATACCACTGATTTTGAGAGTATTAAGTCGTGCACTTCCTGTCGCTCGGAAATGAATTGAAGCTCTAAAAGTATTAGGTTATAAAAAAAATGCAAATCGAAGAAATTAAAAAAGTTTTTAGATTACTATATTGTGATACAATGAGAATGAAAAACAATTAATATTCTCCAGATAATTGAGTAAAAATAAAATTTCCGTAGGAGTCTAGAGAGAAAGACGTTGAATTCTCCCCTATCCCCTCTCTTTCATTTTCATTTCTTTCCCGTTCACCGTTAACTAAAAAGAAATGAAAACAGCAGCCGTCGCTAATCGCCAATAAAACCAAACTTTTCTTCAAAAAAGCCGAAAAAAGCCGTACACCTCAATCGTCCCGTCTCCGCGCTCACCTCGGCGCACCCTTACGAAAAAATATTATAGTACGATATACTAGTACGATTATAATTAACTATAATATTTTCGCACGATTATAA
>JAWWEO010016652.1:0-24069 GCA_035582975.1 Ormyrus labotus
TATAGTATATGTATATATATATATATATACATATACTATGTTGTTTAAACGCGAAAGATAATTTAATAAAATCGGTTCAGATAAAAAAAGAAACATATATAACGCTTTTAATCAAACTTTATAAAATTGAAGTCAAATATAAATTTTCAAATTGTAAATCTGATTTTTGAACTTCTTGCAAGAAGATTTGGTATAAGTTTATCATTATTTCTTAGCAATGTTTAAAATATTTTCAGACTGCAGTTTATTCTTTTGCTATTTCAATTACTAAAAAATTTGAAAAAAATTTGTCGAGAAAACTTAGAAATTTCACATAATTTGACAAACTGTATTTTACTTTATTTTTAATTTGCAGTAAATTTCAATATCCTCTAAGTTTATCTTTAATATCTTTAATTCATTTAGGGAGGTATAATAATAGAAGTTATGAGTCAATAATCATAATAATAATTTATTTCTAATATATAAATTTCTATCTGTTTGCATTTTTCCTCAAAGAAACAATATTTTGTTATTACACTAATTATTCACACAAGTATATATTTTTACATGTCTACGTTTTCACAATTAAAATTTTAACAAGAATTATTTAAAATAGTGCATTAAACTATTATCAAATAAATAAATCTCATAAGTACCAATTTTAAGAAATTTTTATATTTATTAAAAAATTAGTCTTTGTATTTCCATTCAAAATAGCTTTTCTTTTTAAATTCACAAAGAAAACATTTTTGTCTGCGTTAAAAATAAGAACTCTCGTTCAGTCAGAAAAAAAGAGTAAAACGGGTATCCTTCGTTTGCTTAAAGTAATGAAAATTGATCATTTGCTTTAAAACGTACAGCAAAAAATGGCTCATGTTTTTGAAAAAGTCTCTTTTTGAAAATCAAGTATCATTTTTTAGATTCTCTTTTTACAATATCGTATTCTCTCGCATATAATCTGTAATAGATGAGATTATAATTAAATATAAATTTTTATTATAATTTCTGAAACAAACAATTTATATACAGTTTTATTCATTTTCCGATAGCAACAATTCCGAACGAGAGGCTTTAAAAATCGTTTACAAAAAAGTAACTTCAATAAAATTCATTACAGAAGGCAAACAAATTTGTTTATTCAAATCGTCGCCGGATCGTCGGACAAGCAAACAAACGTTAATTAAAGTCCATTTTAACTCTGCGAATTAATATTATCCTTGTTTGAACGCGCTCTTTCGAGGAGGGGCAACGTCCGAAATCCAAATAACATCATCCCATTAGATTCTTCCAAAACGAGAGAGCCGGCTCTCCGTTACATCACTATACGCGCAGCTTGGTACCTCCCGACTGCAGGCTTTCTTTCTTTTTATCGGCGGTCCAAAGAGGAGAGGCTGCCTAACTCTCGGGTGACGTCACTTTGCGAGAGAGAGAGAGAGAGAGAGAGAGACCGGCCGTTTCACCCCCCGAAGCGCGCGCCGCGCATTTGTGGAACGCCAACTAAAGCTATTGTCGATCGACTAAATATAGACTTTTTGTAACGCGTGTGTCGCGGGCACGCGAGCCGGAATTCTTATTTTCTCGCGTCTGCTCCTCTATATACGCGCGTTGAAAATAGTGCTCGGCGCCGTCGGTTCTAATGCGTGGTGTTATAACACGCGTCCGCGTAAGCTTGGGGGTTGCCTCGTGTGCTGTAGGGAAATTCGTATAGGGTGAATATTGGTCGAGAGTGTAGTAAATGAGGGCGTTTTGCGGAAATTGATATTGCGAAGGCCTCCCAGCGCAATGATTTTATGTAATTTTGAAGAGGGATTCCGAGCGTGATTTTCAATTATCGGGCGAAGATTATGCATTCAAGTAGTTTCCAGAGCACTTTACCGATTCAATTCTATTAATATATTAATATTTGTGTTTTCGTCTGCGTTTTATTCGCATTTTTTTTTTAATTATCTATATAATAAAATATAAATTAAATTCTAATTTATCGTCAAATCTCAAGTTTTTGTTGTAAAACATCATTGACATTTTTCACTACTATTATCAAAGAGCATTCCATTTACGCGTTACGTATTGAAAATGGATTACGGCTACAAATAAACGTATAACACAGTCCGTAAAAACATACTTTAGTATGTAAAAACATTTTTTTTATAGATTATAAGTGAGCATATACCCAATCCGTAAAGCCTTTTTTTGTGTTAATTTTTTGCGATCGGGCGGTGCAAAGTGACCCTTGTTATAGCAATTAAACTAATTAGCTATAGTAATATACAAGAGGCTTGCACTTCTGAGATATTTGTGCGAACTCACGCAATATGCTCTCGAGCGCAATTTAATTTGAAATACGCGAGGTGAAATTTTAGAATGCTAAAGATTGAATGCGCTGTTAAATTTTCCGATTAAAATTTTACTGCGCCGAAACTTTCTACCTCGAATTAAGAATTAAAAACTGCGCACGAATTAATCTCTGGCTTCGCATTTAAATTATGCAAGAGAGCCTTAAATTCGTAATACACATTGGAAATTCTGCAGCGGCCAGCAGAATTTTTACGACGACGGTAGTTTCGACTTATTAAATTACATCTAGACTAAACACATTTTCCAAGTTTCAAAGACTCTGAGTATATTTCTAGTTTATTCCCCGACAGAAAGGCAGTATAATGCCTTAAAATAAAATTTGGGGTAAGTATTTTCGAGCCGTGAATCTCGCGCGAAATGTGAAATCGATATATAATCGCTGGAAAGTGTACGGGGAACGGGAAGTTATTAGCGCGTTTGAGTAACTTGCAAACCCCTTTTTCCTTTATCGCGCGGCAATCATTTAGCGAAGCGTGAAAAGCCTCGCGCAAACTTGTTGCTTGGGACGTGCGCGACAACGCTCGGAACTCCGCACAATACTGGCGAAAATTGCTGATTGCGATTTCACGCCGCCAACCTACCTATTTTATTATACGATTGCCATTTATTTATTCTCGGTATTTAAAGCTGTAAATATACATTGATTCTTTTTTCTTTTAATTTACTTAACTTTGTTAATAGTTATTATTTTTTTTTTATAAAAGTTATTAACGTGCTAATTATTATAATGAATGAAAGCATTAAATATAATGTTAGCAGAGTTTCATCCAGAGAAGTTTGAACTGACTGTGACGTTATTGAAACTTTGACAGATAGATTGTTTTTCAAGCATAAAATAGAAGTATATTAATTAAATTCAATTGCAATTAAATTTAATGATCGAGTATATTTATAAGTTTAGTACAAATTATTAAAATTACGCAAAAGTTTTAGTATTATGGAAGATAGTCATTTTCACCTCGATTCAAAGACTGTCCTCGAATTCATGACGAACCTGGTCATTTTTCCTAAAACTCTGTTCTCTGCGTACAAAGCAGTTTCATTTCTTGCAATTTTTAAGCCCTGCTGCCCGATTAAAAGTTGTTTCGAGACAAAAATTTGTAATCGAATAAAGGCAGAAAGAGTGCGGACCATCGCGAAGTGTACTTAACAACTCTTGACTTGTTCTGCACCAGGAATTCACTTTACGAAATACCCTTTGCGTTACAGTGCATGTGAAGAGACAGCCAAGTCTGAATAGTGGAATGAAGAGCCTGGATGCTTTGGATGCTTTTGAGTTTGCACGTTCGCTTTTCAATTAGCAAACGCCCGACGAGGCGCGTTGCCATCGTTTTTTATGGTTTAATAAATAGTACAGTATGCATATTTTTAATTTTTTAATTTTAAAGTTTTCATGTGAATCCTGATTTGAAAAAAGAACTTTTGAATTACTTTCTGAAGATGAGAAATTTTTCTCATCCGACAGTGGCATACATTTTCAGATATTGATTTTACTTCTCGGGTTTGAGGATAACAGTTATATATGATTCTTGGAAGTACAGAATCTGTAAATTAGAAATCATTCAAATATTCCAAGTCGGCTTTGACGACGTAGTTTTTTTTTTTTTTTTTAGTAACTGAATGATTTTTAAGGCATATTACTAGTCTTTTTTTATTAATAATTTTTATTTAGAATTTATATACTGCATCAACTTATATATGCGAAGAAAAATATGCTGTTTACAATTTTTAAAATAAGCATCAGTCATATACTTGAGGAATGATTCATTTGACTAAATTTTAAATTTTAAATTTTTAAATAAAATGATTATAGAAATATTTTTTCTCGTCGAAAATATTGTATTTAATATGTAAGAAAATTTTTGCAATTTCTAAAAGCTTCTCTAAGCAGGAATTGTCAAAACGATAATATCTGTTTTGTTTTCTGGGTCTACCTTGTCCTACTTTTCCTTCTTCGTAATCATGATGGCACATAAAATCAAATTTCGCTGTTCACGTAAATTTAAGCAATATTTTAGTAATTCTGTGCTACTAAAATAGTTTAGCGAATATCCTGAAAAATTTGAGTCAGAACAAAATAATGATCGTTTTAATGGAAATTTATGAAAATTGAATAAACTCCCGAAAGTTGTAAATAAATTGTAATTTTCATCTATAGCATTTTTTCACGTAACAATAGCAAATTAAAATAATAAAAACATAGAAGTTCTGTGTATTCCTATGTTTATATTTTTTTATTTTATTGTTGATTGTTGATGAAAACATTGATTGAGTATAATATTTTATAACGTTTAGTGTAAACGCATTATTGCATTGCATTTTAACAGATTCAAATTAAATGTATTTGCATTGTTTGGATTAGTTTCAAAAGAATGAATTTATTTATTCGCGCAAGTGATTTATTCAAGTCACAATGTATGTTTGTAATAAAATAAATATTAGTTTCAATATCGTATATCACAAGTACGATTAACACATGAGTAGTTCAGCTTTGTCTTGAATTATTTGTAAACGTTTTAAATGCAGTGAAACATTACAATAAATCGATTTGTGCAATCTCGTATTTTTAAAACTTTTCATTCAAATTTTTCATTCAAACTGGTGATACGACCATTGCTTTCATTATAATTTTGACTTTATAAGGATTCCATTATAAAAACAGTCAAAATCAAGTATCCCTTCGTAGCTAAAACCATACATTAAATATAATCATTGCCTAAATTTTCCTTCTGCACCATAGCTTAAATTTTTAAAGATTTAAACATCGTGACAAGAGGAAGAAGTGGAACATTATATGCTCGTGGACTATATTGGTGGTTTATGCGTTATTTTTGTATATTTGCTACCATCATTGTTGTTGAAAAATCTCTTGATATTTTATGATTTCTAGATTTGGTCTATAAACTTTAAATACCTATGCAGATGCTATTGTTTAAAATACTTATGTAAATGCTGTGTACTCAAAAGTCAATCGGATGACTATATCCACTTATTTGTTAGGTATTGTTCAATTCCTGCAAGAGTATTGGGTCTTGTGATATTAAACTACACATATTTAATGTGAAATGTATTTCAAATCTTGAATTTTAGATCGATTAAATAGATTTTTAAATTCATTAAATTCATTTAATAAAAAACAAGATGTATACGAATTAAATAATTGCACTCTATATGTAATGGTGTAATGGTCGAAAACTAATTTTATTGACTCAATGACTTTGATCATTTTTATCATTTATCTAGACGATATTTTATCTAGATGTAAGGTACTACTGACACTATAAACAACCTATATCGTCAAAATGAACCATTCTACATAAAATTTAGACATTGCCAAAATAAATGATATTTTGTAAAAAGTTTGAAACAAAATACTTTGTTTTACTTGTAGATGAAATTAGATCCACACTAATTCAACAAAATTTTTAAACTATCAAGAATATAAATATAAATGAAAATCTATATCTATAACTATTTTAAAAAATTTTAATTCCATCTCAAAAAAACAATAAAAATAAAATGCTCTACTTAAAGTGCTAACAGTTCTTTAAACTAAATTTCACTTTTCTGCACATTGTTCACGCATGATAAAAAGGATGAACTTAAGTTACTACGGCAAGATTGATTTCGTACGATGAAACGGAAGATTTGCTTTTATTTATACGCCCGCAATAAATATTCGTTTAAAATTACACCTACAAAACTTAATGAATACACGCAAATAAATTTCCATCTCTTCTCTGTTTTATGCTCACTGTCGTTTCGTCCTATGGAAGATCTTTCGATTGCAAAAATTTCGCCAAAGATCAAAGCTCGTATGGGAGAAAAAGGATGACTCGTAGCATTTCTAAAAATAAAAATTCTAGCATTTTCTATCGACCTGTCGGTTTTCTTTTGGCGTGTGGAAAAGGAGAGCACTTAAGAGAAGCTGTCGCGATTTAAAAAAAAAATATTCCTTCGTTTTGCGAATTTCCAGTTGTATTTTCAAACAGCGAGATTTGATACTGTTTTATATTGACGATTTTAGTTCGATAGGAAAAAAAAATCGCAAAAGTGTTCGGAGTGTAAAAATATTAAAGAAAAGAAAAGCTTTAAAGCATAAAAAACTTTTTTAGTGAAAGACTAACTAACCAGATTATCCTAATTATGAAATTCGTTTCGTTAACTAAAGACTGCTATTTTGATGTAACATTATTAAGTTCGTATAAAAATATAACAAAAATTTTTAAAATCCTTCTTTCCAATTTATGTTTTTGATTCACGGATTTTCCATTCAATTTGATTTGAATTACTTAATTGTAATAAATAAGTTATTCGTTTACTTTATGAGTATTAAAATATGTTATTTAAATCAAAATTTTATTAAAATTATATATATATAATATAATATCCCTTACAACAAAAGATGTACGATAGCAGTAATTACAGACGCACGAAAAATTCAGTTTCAGCTGCAGTGCATTGCATTTCGCATAAAATTTTGGAATCAATAAAAAATAAGTATTTTTTTCTTAAATTTATGACATTGGCAATGTTCCTTTTTGCTTGTCACTTTAGGATCAAGCGCCGCACCACTTCCTATTTTACTTTGCATCTTTCTCTCTCTTTGAACCGCAACAAACATGGATGGTTCTCTTTCTGTAACCTCAGGTTTTCGTAATTCCATCTATCGTATTCTTCCATGTTGCGCAATACCTTTCTTTGGCGATTCTGAAGGGATTTCGAGTGACCCTCCATTTATTCGTTATCTGCGTATAATTTGACTATTCTTTCCCATTTATCTTCGTGTATTTTTTCACTTTCTGTTACATACTTTGCCATAAATCTTTTTCTGTTTTCTTTACTGTATTGTATATTTTTTCAATCTTTTTATTTATTCTGCCTTTCCTTAGTTTTTCTTGTTTCGTTATAGTGTTCCGTTATAGTGTTTTTTTGTCGCTGTAACACATTCTCATTAATACTCTAATGATCGCTTATTGCTTTTCTACGTCACATGCACGTTTTCTAAATTTCTTCGCCGATTATTTTTCAAAAATTTAATAAAACTTCTTAAATTTAAAGCGATTGATTAATATTGTAAGATATTAAATTCCTGCACGTTTTATTTATTCCTTTGAAGCAATTAATTTTATTGTAGTGATTTTATATATTTTAATATGAGAGTAAATGAGAGTAAACTAACGAAATATATTGAAATCAATACTTTATATATTGCAATCTTTATAAAATGTAGGATGCGAGTAGGTAGCTGATTTACGTGATAAATCAAATTTTTATTCGCGTGGGCTTTAATTAATTGCGTTTTCCATCAAGGTGTGTCTAATGGACTCGTCACGAAGGCAGTGCTGCCCAGACTTATTTATTTGAACTCGGATAAAAACTGTATATTTGAACATAGAAGTAGCAGTTCTTTTTAAGCTTCCGTGTCTTGTATTGTTGAGTCATAGATAGAGTTATAACCATATTCGAACGTAGATATATTATTGCGCAGTAGCAGTAACCTTCGTTAGGTTTCGTATGCGACTGACCATCAGGTCGCGTCAGGTATTGCGCTCTTCGCCGATTGTTGGGTCTTCTTGCTCGAGCTTCCAACCTACCCTGCTATACCGTTCTTTTCTTATCGTTTTTTGCGTATGTGTAATTTTGTTATGGCAACAGGTTGCTGGCCCGTTCACGATCGAGGTGGCACAAGGCGCTCTAGGCATATTTTACACGGGTCAATGTATTTTTTTTCACGTCAGATTAAAAAGATAAAGAAATTGTTTAACACAACGTGAGACATGCAGTATTGAAGCTCTGAATTTATTTACAAGTGATTGTAAATAAATAGTTATTAAGAAATCCTAGTAGTTAAAAACAAAAAAGTTCATTTAACATTGAAACAATTAAAAAATATTTTGAAAAAATACATTTTATAAAACTTTTAGGTAAATTATTCGTAAAGTTTTTGTCATTCAATACAATACTCTTTATTTACAAAGAAATCTAAAATTAAGCAGATTCCTTTCAGCATTTTAATCCAAAGGAATAAAAGGTAAAATATGAAGAAAAATATTCCGTTTCAATCGCGAATCTAATAAGAATGCCCCTCTTTCCAGCAATGAAAATTTCTCCTTTGAGAATGATTTTTCTCCTTTGCTATGAATGTTCATTTCTCTACAAATAATGCTTTACGTTCTTAAGCCTTTATTTACTCCTTTATTCAAAGAAGAAATCAATGAAGAATGCTAACAGACGAATGCGTATTTTTCAAAGTTCCCAATCAATATAAGACTCCGGCCTGTATAAGAAAAGCGCCTCCTTTCCACCCCTTCGGATTCCATCTCCCGGCAAGAAGCATTATACGATAAAAGATGAGAAGCAACTATACCCAAACTTCTCGAACAAAAGATTAACGATCAGAGAGCGGAGCTCCCCGAAAAATTGTTGACGAAAAGTGACTGCACGCTTTTCCCGCTACAAAAATACCCTCCTCCTCCACTTCCCATTCCGTTCGATACTCTCGCCGGCTTCCATCTATCATCCGCGCGTTTGCATACACAACGGAGCTAACCCCGAGACAAAAAGCCATTTATCCCCGCGTATATCCCCGCGTGTCCGTCCACCCCGCGGCGAAGAGGTAAGCATTCGCTTCGTAAGGCAACAGCGCCTCTTTATTTTCCCTCCCGAGCTTGTATACAGTCCGTACGGCTCGCGCCGGAGAGCGAGCGCGCGCGCGCTTTCTCTCTCTCTCTTCCTCCCACACGAGAGATCAGCCGCACGCGCGCGGGGCGGCGGGAGCGAGAGGGAGAAAAATAGCGGCGTGCGCCGACGGGGAGAGCGAGCGAGAGCTGGCTGGTAATTCCAAGTGTACGCGGCTGCCGCGCGCCGCTACTTAGTCGTGCCTTCGGTCTGACCCGAGCGATATCTCCCAAGCAAATGCGCGCTGGCTGCCGGCTCGCGTGTCGGGCCAGCTTTTTATTCCGTTTGCGAAGGACGCTCTCTCGCCTCCGCTGAGAGAACGCCGGGAAAAGGGGGAGGTTCCTCGGTTCTTCAACCCCCGAGGGAAAAAAGATTGACGTCGCGCCGGAGGAGCGAGTACGACATCCTTTGCGAAGGCGCCGATTGCTCAAGGTAAACTGCTTGTTAAATGTTCCGCGCGGTCGAAAGCAGTTTTTTTTTCTTTTGCGAAATTCGCTCGTTGTGGGAATTAAATTTACGCTCGAACAATGGGCGAGAAGCTGCGTGCCGCTCAGTTCTTTTTTCAAGTTGCGAAGATCGTCAAAGCGGTGTGGCTTTATTTTGAGAACCGAGAGGAGCAAGTTTCAATTGCCGGTAAATCAATGAGTTCGGTTAAGTAAGATTTTTGACTCTTCGTGAACGATTTTTAATCGTCAGGGTTAATCTTGAATTTTGGTTTTTTATTAATGTTTCGTGCGACAATTTTTGAAATTCAGTATTTTTTTTCATTGTGAAAAAGTAGTGAAATTGTTTTTCATATGGCTATTGAAGAGAAAAATACTAAATTGAAAATTCAGGTTCTAAAAGTAAATATTGAAAAAAACAATGGTGCAATATTCTAAAACTTATGTAACTTATAATTGTGAAAAAGAACAGCAGCACATAAAATTGGGTTTCTCATAAAAAATATGAAGCACAGATATTATTTTTCTTTCAGAAAAAATAGGTCACTTTTCATACCCCACTTAAACTTTTTAATAAATATTGATTTCTTAATGTTTTTAGCTAAATAAAGCTATTACTTATACACCCGTAAATAAAAATCTGTTGGCTTAAGATTTTAGGGGACTTTCAATAATTGACGTCATAATCAATGTAATAATCATTAGCAAATGAAATATTTAAGATCTCTGAGGATGACTAGCTAAGGAGTAGAAACAGAAATTAGAGTAACAGCTCTATACTGTGCGGATATCATACAAGATTTGTCTTTTTTAAAAGTAATAATTGAATTCGTGTTACGTAATAATATTTAAAATCCTTTATTAGTGGAAACAAAATTCATAATACATCAAGTATCGTAATTAATATCTTATTCAAAAATAATTATGGAGTTCATTTATATTTTTGTTTAAATTTAATACGTATGCCATTGTTTTCAAATATTTAATACGTTTAACAGTAAGACAACCGAGACCATTATAGTTGAGACTGGAATTTCACTCATAAATTTCCGTTCTATTTACAAGAAAGCGTAGTAATATTCGAGTATGAGTAGTATTCCACCTCGTTTATTAGATATTGCGGAGTGAAATATATTACAGCAAGTGTAAAAACTCGGGAGATAAAAGATCCTCAAAGGAATGCGTGCTTTTTAATATACGAAAATTATTCACAAAAGAGCCTACAATTTACCTGAAATGGGCGTACCATCTGGTTGACAGATTTCAACCGTTTAAAAAGGCTTGAATAAAGCGTGCAAATAGCATTCGAAAATACTTTACTGCCCACATAAACCCGAAAAGTAGAATCTTCGCAGTACAACATTTCAGTAATTCAAATTAAACAGCAAAAAAATTATTTATATATCGAATGAAAATTAAAATAATAATAAATTTTTCTAATTCTGCGATAATTCGCGTTAAAGCAGTGGACATCCCGAGATTTTCATTCAATGCACGGGTCGAAACGAGTGCAATAAAGTATGCGCTTCATTTACCGAATCCATTAACCATGAGATTCCGCTAACCGGTAATTATGCAAGGAATTTTCCAATATTGAGCATCGTGATGCATCGAAAATTCCCATAAGGGATCGCAATTATTTCGCTCTATCTAGCAATCGCTCAATACGCGTAGCTTCGGATTTCCCTATTAAACGGCGTGGTTATATACATCCTGCTACATCTATCCGTCCCCTCCTCGGCCTGGCATCGAACCAACCGAAACTATCCGAAATGTCACGATGAGTTCAGCGGGAACTGATTTCAATGTATCCCTGGGAGAGTGCGGTTTGTCGATTTTTTTTTCGCCGGTTGACCCAATTACTGACAACCGACGACAAGATTGTCGATATTTTACTTTCCTTTTTTTTTTTTTACAAAATTTAAGACTGCCGCAGTTCTCGTCGCGATTTTTGGGCAAAGTGAGGAAGATAATTGCAATTATGTTGTAACAGTAATTTAATATTGATTTCCGATAATTTGTAATTACATTTTATTACCCTTATAAAACTAATAAATGTTATACCGCTTTTTTCAATTGTACAATTCAATTGAAAAATTCCTATTCGTATGTGAGGAATTCTTCTCAATATTTGATTCCTATTTATTAAAAAAGGATTTTGTTTGTTATAAATAAATTTTATTTTCTGACAAAATAACGGGGTTTCAAATTAAATGGAAATTTATTTATAACAAACAGAATGCTTTTCTTATATTAATAGGAATTCCTCTTACACAAATATTGAGAATAATTTCTCTTGCATGAAATGGATTGTTTTTTTTCCACTGGATGTTTGTGTATTAATTAAAGAAGTTATTTCTAATCTTCTTATAATTTATTAATAAGTAGTAATAGTAGTGATAATAATATAATAATACAATATATATATATATATATATAAATCAAATGTTATTATTCAATGCAACCGTTGATTTTGCACGTATTTTGAGTTTACTTTTTCAATATTTGTAGAAATTTTGAAAAGCATATTGAAGGTTTTCGTACAATAGACGACAAGAATTTCAAAACTTTCGGTCATGCGAGTGACAACTATGCTTCAAAACTCTTATAAATTGCAAAAAAATTTGCGCAGTTTCCACAGACTTGAAAATTAATAAAAAAGAAAAAAAATCCCTTCAGATTCACTTAATAAGCGGAAAATTAAACAGAAAATCTAAAATTACGTTTATTCGCTTTAAGAATCAGTAGTTTGATTTACTTACGGTACTTCAGAAGAGAGCAGCATCTATTGAATTTTAGACGCGTATATGGCCGTAGGGGTATACTTTACTCGAGTGTGGGTAGAAACTTTGAATACGCTGAGAGGCGCGAAAGCGGAAGAGCAAACTATTGTCAAGTACTCTTGAGGATTTAAGTAAAATCATACTTTGTGAGCACAAAGTTTCTAGAAAGATTTTAAAAATTGAGAAAAACGCATATCGAGCATTTCAGTCGATTTTGGAGTGGTACTGACATTGTATAGCTATACAATGTAGCATTGCGCGCCTATAATAAAACAAGTATATTCATGCTAATTGCGATTGAATTGTTATGGATGTGAAAAGAATGTTTTTCATCAACGATATTATATAATTCAACAAAAAGTTAATGAGAGAATTCTGCGTGGCATAGATATATTTATACGAAGTAAAAGTTAATATTTTGGACGTTCTATAAATATACACATTAGTAAACTCTTTATGCTTAGCAAAGAGTTGTGCCAATTTTTGATAATTTATTCATGTTGTGCCGTATTCTTTACAGTCGAGGACGCCAAATGTTTAAGTAGTTCAAGTCTATAAGCTGTTTCTAATGAATGGTTATAAAAGCTCAGGAAAATCTTTATCCCACAAAATCCACCTTATTATTTATTTTAATTTAAAGAGTAAACATAAAGAAATCATAATAAAAGAAACAATAATAAAGGCGTTATAAAATACTAGAATAGTTTTTAAAATAAAACTTATAATTTCCCCTGGCCTGCTTAAGCAGCGGTAAAAGATTCTATATATTTTTTTTTTTTTGCGCATTTTACCATTTCCTCGTCCGGTTACTCGAGTAAACCACGACGACAGATAAGTACGAGCATTTAATCGCGTCCCCGTCGCTTCGGCCCCGGTAATACTTTAATGGACCAGCGAATTTTCCCTGGGCCGAGCTTGCGAGATCGGCTAAAACGACCGCCTCGGAAAAACTACCTCGCTCCCGCTCGACTGTTTATTCGCAGAGCGCGGCGGCGGCGCGCGCGCGTGTTTAAAGCCGAACGTGCCTTAATTCTTCTTCGTTTGCGCGTCTACTTCGCGAGAGCGAGCGTTCCGGGGCCTCTGACCATTGTATTTATACCGGCCAATCGAAAGGGAGGAACCGGCGAAGCTCGCGCAAAAGATTTTGAGCTCGAGGGGCAATGCAAAAGAGAGAGAAAGAGAGAGAGAGAGAGAGACGCTCGAGCGCGCGGAAAAAAAAATTACCGACTGCTGCGGGCTTCTTTGCACACGTATATACCGGTTCGTTTGAAACGTTTTCGCGAGATTGCGCGTTCCTGTGCGACATGCCTACTTGTTGCTGCACCTCGGTTTTCGCGACTCGTTCAGGAAATCGCTGTTTGCCGTTGCTGATGAGCTTTTCAGTTGTTCACGGAACTATGATGCAATTCCATTAATTAGGTCGCTAGTTACTTCGGAATGACTGGTTTCGCTTGCTTTATATAATTGTAATTAAAATTTTCTTCGATTCCCACCCGCTGGTACGCGGGGAAAAATCGGTAGTGAAATTTACTTAAAAAGGTTTAAGGAATAGGTACTGATTCTGACTTGAGTAAAATTTACTTAATTATTAAGTAAGCCACCGCACATTTGCGGGAGAGACGAAAAGAAAACTGGCGCCTTCGATTCGGTAAAATTTACTTACGAAGCTGAGTAAAGTTTATTTAACTATGTTTGCTTAACTTTTTAAGTAACTTTTACTAAGAATTTTTCTCCGTGTAATTGTTCAATGCGCATTAAAAAAACTTGTATTGGAACTTGTATCGCATCGCACCGTCAAACTTTTGATTCAAGGGTAATTAAGTTATTTGATTTACTTTATGTATATGCAAATATTATCTGTATTATTTAAGTATATCGATCAGAGTATAGTAATATAAAATACATTTTTAATTTAAATCTAAAAGCTTGAGTTGAATCATTGCTATTATTATTATAACAACCAGAAAAAGGAAACAATTACTTGAGTATTATCTTAAGGCAGACAAAATAAATTGACGATCCATCAATTTAACCGACATTTTTCACTTTGGTGTGTTTGTTGTAGGAGAGCTGTCGCATTAAATTTTCCCCTCCGTTTAAGCGCTCCCACAACAAAGTACCGGCTCGGAGAGAAGGTCTTTAAAATAATCCTTGTTTAGATCAGGGCGATCTAAATAAAACCTCTTTTCCACAATTCGGATCACATAAAAAAGTTTATGTCAAAAAATAGCTCGTTCGAATAGTTCACAACTTTAAATAGAAGGCAGAATCTCAAGTTTTTCGATCAAAGAATTTTTATGATTTGACGACTTAATTTTGCAAAATTTTATCCCAAGCGTAGGTATAATAATAAATAAAATATATTTAATACATTATTAAAATAAAAAAATTAAATAAAAAATTATTTTTGTTCGAAATTATTCGAAAACACGTGTTTAAAAATTCTTTAGAATTTGTCTCTCAAAATACATTGTATGTTTTGGTCGAAAATTTAAAATATTTAACTTTCAAATCATGTATCTTGTCCAAGTTTTAATAACATGCTGGTCGCCAAGAAATAAGAATTTACTTCAAATTTCATACAAAAACATTACATCCTTGTTCGTTTCTGTATATCTTAAATATTCTTACGTCGCGTGGTGATATTCTGTGAGACTGGTGGAGCTGTCACTAGTCTCCACATTGTTGTCATCAAATTATTTAATTTATGTTACATAATTATCCCCGTCATCACACTACCATTTTGTTTATAAATATAAGCACATAATTTTAGCTTAAGTAGAATAAATTATTCAATTTATGCTACCGTAGAAGCCAAAAAGTATTCTTCGGGTTTCATAATAATTATCATGTACACTTTGTATAAACGTGTACTAGAAGCGAGATTAGGAAACCGGTAGTTAAAGTATTATTTATGGCTGAAAATGCAAATATACTCCAAGCCCCGATAGACCGACTAAAATCCCGGCAGCGGGGTAGTATAATGAAGCTTTGCAATTGAATCACTTAGAGGAAAACCGTGAATCCTACCCGAGAACTCAGTTTGCATTTAAATAACGTCTTATTAAAAGTAGCAGCTTGGCTATGCGACAGCGAAAGCTCGCAGGAAATTTGGTCAGTTAGCGAGAAAAAACTGGCACGCGAAATTCATATTCGAAGCCCGCGAAGTGTAACCAAGTTGACTAGTTTATCGCATCAGAAACGACGATGGCTGTATTATAAGTATCGGTAATTACGACGCGTGGGTGCACATGCAAGGACAAAAAGAGAGAGCGCAAAATTAGTTTTTCCGGAGGATCAGACGACGACTGCTGTCTCTCTCTCTCTCTCTCTCTCCCTCCCTCTTTCTCGTTGAAAGGGAGCTTTGTAAATACGCAGTTCGACGGCAGATTGACTTCACCAATTCTCCGGGACTGATCATCTAGAAGCGGTAGGGGCAGATTGCGCTTACACTGCAACATTAAGTGTCGCTAAAACACTTCCTGAATTAATTGCAACTGCAAGTCGAAGAGTCTTTTATAGTTTCCTTCCTTGACAATCTGTTACTGGATTTATTAAGTACGACATAATTTCTGAGAAATATCGAGCTAAGCTTAAGATCTTTAATTTAATTTCTTATTCAAAAGAATATTCGTAGGAATTAAAAAGTTTTTTACTTATTCTTCACTTTTTTTAACAGTTATGTTTCATCCTCCCAACCAATCAATCCTTATCTATCTATTTTAGGCCATATCTATATTTTGATCCGAGAAAATTAATTAATATTTAGAATTCGCGTACATCATACGTTTCATTTATATAATTTTATAAAAACACAATGTAACAATAAATTATTCTTGAATTTTTAAGTTTTGTAATATAATATAATAATTCAAACGTGAAATTGTTCTCTAATAATTATAAATATTAGAAGCTTAATTATAAACTTTGGAGAGGTTCACTTGAATCGTTAATTATAAGTAAGTTAAATCGAGGGTTAAGGACTATTATTTAATTTATTAGCGAGCATAAGCTAAAGCATATTTTGTAAAAACTATAGTGAATTGGTTGAAAATAGTTTATGTTTTCAAAGCCTGAGAGTAATAAATATTGCTACCTTAAGCGAAAAAAAAAAAATACTTTATTCAAGGAAGCGTATATACACCCACAATAACCGTAACAAATTTACGCTGCTCCCGCTCCTCTGATTTTTCTGCAGCATTAAATACTGTCGCGTCGCTTGACTATAGCTGTTCCGAATAAACTTAAGTTTAACATGTAAACGTCAAGGTCTATAGATTATCTAGAATGGAACCTTGCAATTTCAAAAATGTATTATTTTACGTTGATATATTTTTTTGAATAAGATGATTGACACTAATAAATAATTTTTTTATGCTGTATCACATTTTCGAAAATGTTACCTTTAATTGCAATGTGGAGATTTTAGTTTCTACGAATTATAATTATATCAAATTAACGAAATTATTCGTTCGCGTCTAACTAGTTGCTAGTAGTTTACTACTAGCTTAGCTTTCAATGATAAGGCACGTTAATTTTGAACGTAGCAAGAGAATCAATGTAGATTGATGCATGAAATTAGAGATTTAATACTGTAACTTTATTGAATGACTGAATTAAATTTGGATTGAAGTTTATTGACAGCAATGTAGAACTAGAAACTTGTTGTTGCACAAAGAAAAATGAATAAAATTTTAGTTCTTTTTTTTCTTGGAAGATTTTAAACACCTATTCGATTAGGTTTATTTATTTTTTACTATTTTATATATGATAAACATCATCATATATATATAAGTAATATTTAAAATAATTTTGTGAGAAATATTTAAAGAAAAAATTTTTAAAGAAATTGGTATGAATTATTTGCAAAATAAAATTTTTAAATTCTTAAAAAAGGAGAATAATAAAACGATAATCCAATGCATGCATGGTATAATGCAAGGTATTTATACGTCCAAGTTATTCGATTCGGAACGATAAGAAAGAAATATTAAATAATTTTTGCTATGTTGTCCCCATTTCTTTCACTTCAGAAGTAGATTGTAAATAAAATTATAGCTTTATATACATCGTGAAAAAATGCCCGAATGATTGGCTAGTAGCCGAACGGCTACTTATTTGTACTCCACTTGAATCTGAAAGACGGCTCTTGTCTTTAGTGCTTTTAAAACGCAGCTGAAAATTGAATTTTAGCCAGCAAGAAGAAAATGGTAAATTTGTTTCTGTATTTACCACAGCCAGCATTAAAAATTATTCAAAATTAGCTTGGTAAATCCGCGAATACTTGAACGATGAGTGTAATTATGTATGTTGTCTGTCAGCCAGAGTTAATTAATTTAGTTCGTTAGTGAATACCAGATCATAATTATACAGTTGTTTTTCTAGGCCAGAGTTGAAAATTGTAAATTTGAATCGTGATTGAATTGATACTGCAATTAAAATTTTTTAATTTATAAACATATTGAGAAAATTAAATTAGAGTCCTTTCCTTACTACAAACTTCATATTACTTTTTAAAATGTAATTCTCTAAAAATATTTACTTTACTTTACTCAAAATCAAGCCCTTCAAAATAAAATGTTTCTAAATTTTATTTTCTGAATTCATTAATAAAATAAAAAAACAGTATCTTGACTGTTTTAACAAAAGAAATTGGCATTTTTTTATTAAAAAATTTTCAATAAAGATTCTACAGGAATTTCGAGGAACTTGCTCTTTGATGCCGATAAATGACAATAAATTTCAACCTTCTTCGTAGAAGAAATCTTATCATTTAAAATAAGTTTGTTTTGGTTTCATCTTTAATAAATCAAGTACACTTGGCGAAATTTCTTCCACGTTTACGAATACATTTTTTGATAACTTATTATTTTTTTACTACTACGGTAAACTGAACATGTTCTTTAAACTCTCAAGCTTCATACTTTTTATGCGCCCTTAAAATCCAACGAACTTTTCCATTTTTAGAGTAAGCAGATGTTGTGAATAGCTATACGATGTTTTTGAGAAATCGTACGAAGTTGAATACAAGAAAGTTTGTTTAACATATATAAGTTGTCGTTTCAAGTTTTTTAATTTTCAGAAATGTAAATATATTTTATAGAATGTCATAATAATGATCAATTATTTGTTATAAAATCAAAATACTACTAGCAAAGAGAAAGTGCAGCTCTTTCACAGAAATAATTAATTTTTCAGAATCATTAATTTTTCTAATCGTATATGGTAGACTAAAAATTGCGCCGTAAAAAAAATCAATTGGCGAACATAAATGAATAAAAGCACATAAAAGAAACATAAAAGAAGTGGGAAGACTTGTCGTAAAATGAAAAAATCTTTTTCTCAAAGCCCAGGCTGAAGACAAATTTGAGGAAAAGAAGTTTCTACATTTAATATGATGCTTTTAACTCTGGCCGAACATAACATTCAGGTAAAACTGCAGAATGTTGACGTAAAAAGAAAATATTTAAATGCTGCTCAGATAAGTAGTAATAAACACTAATAAAAAACTGCGCTCAATATAGAAACTATAATAATATCTAGCCGCATAATTGATTAGGCATTCACCACCTGAAACGTCGATAAATAATGGCGAACGCCTGAAAATTCTTCGGGCCGCACCATCCGAGCAATTTGTGGGTCAAGCTTGCGCGCAACAACTAGCCTTCGAGTACCAAGTGGGTTATAATTTTCTCGGAATCCGCGCTATACTCCGCAAATAAACGAAAAGAATTCGGGCGAACAAAGGCCCGGCCAATCCCCGGGGATGGTTATATGTACCGTAAGCGTTGGCACACGACTGTTGCCCGCGTATCCGCGGAAAGGAAAGTCCCTCACGCGAAGCTTCTCTTTCTTTATCCGTGACCATCGCGCGCCGGCATCGCGCGCGAGAATCTCGAGCGAGCCAGAGATTCTTTAACAATGATCGTTGCGCCTTCGACGCTTAAGTCATCTCGTTTCATCTTCTGGCAAGAGGCAACGCCGCTGCTCGATCTTGACAGGTTGACGCTTGAACGCACCGCTTTTTCTCTAACGTATAAAATATGGCCGAGAACGCCTCGGAATAATATACGCTAAGAGATAAGATCTATTGTTTTAGAGACAGGCAGAGAAAATTCGTGCAAGTCGAACATTATCGCGTCGCGCATTATAGATTTAAGTTATCTGACTTAATTATAAAAATTGTTTCGTTTTTTATAAGATAATTTCATGTTGGGACACTATAAAAAGTATCTGGATTCACTTATTTTCAGGCAAAACAAATTAAGCGGAAATTACTGATTACGACGCTGCACTGGCCGCCCACTGCGAATTTTCCACATTTACGAGCGATTGATTACGCAATCAATATCCGCTGTTTAAAAATTGAAAGATTTCACTGTCAATGCCCCTATTTAAATAGCGTGCATTGTAACGACAGATTTTTTTATATCAATTCTTTGAAATTAGGAAAAAAAACTTCAAAAAATTAGAATAAATTATTTTTAAAATTATTTTTAATTATTTTGTCCTTGCAATACAGTTTTAACCTATATTTTCAATAAAAATATATTCGATTTAACTTGCCCCATTGAATGATCTCATGAGAAATATTTTCTAATAGCACCGCGGCGAGTGTTAAAATATATTATTCATTACAAATATATTTTATCCATTTTCCTTAAAATAATATTGCAATTATTTTATCTGTTCACAGTTCACCATAAACAATCCGAGGAGGATCAGGATTAATCATATATCATCGCTCTGATGATCATATTTTGCCGTTCAAACATATCAGAAACGTATCGACGAGTAAGGGAATAGAATTTCCATGGAAGCACTTTGCTTCAAATGGGTCAAGAATTCTCTTCGACAGCAAAAAGATTCTACAGTTTTATTCTCATACCATTCTAAACCGTCAATCAAGGTTGGCCAAAATTGAACTGCGAAGTTTCAAATGCCATCAGAAGTTGTGTATAAACGGCGTTCAAAGACTGGCAGAACAATGCCGAATCGAATGAAAGAAATCTATGGTCAAGTATGTTATTCGAAATTTTTTTTATATTCTCTTTACGATTCCACTAGTTGCTGTACCGTTGCAACTCAAACTTTTCTGGTTTCTTTGTTCCCAAAGGCTTTGCGCTTTTACGAGGGTTGAATGATAAAAAAAATAACGAAAGAGAATGGCTGAATCATTTTATAGACGGGAAATCTGATAGACTGAGTAAAGTTTTTTCTCGGCTTCCTTGTTTGGCTTTCTTGGGGAGATGTGCTTACTTCGAATGAATGTTTCTAATTAGTTTTCATTGGTGATAAGCGTGAGTGCAGCATACAAAAATACACTATAATTAAATAATTATTAACGTGGACAAAAAGTTTTATTTTACTGGGTTATTCAGTAAATTTATCGCGCGCGTTAAATGGAGTTATCGTGCGCTTTCTGTTGTCATTTACGTAATGGTTTGTATATTTATATATATCAAATATATCGTACGTTAAACTTACAGAATAACGGATAAAAAATATACTTACAGCTTTTGTCAAGCACGATCCGTATATAATAACGAAAAATCGATTATGAGATAAAAAAATTTCATGCATTTTTAAAAGGACCGTTGAAAGTTATTTATAAGAAAAAATTGTCATTTTATTTTATGTAATGTTTACATACATATATATACTACATTATATACAATATTTCAATGTGCAGAAGAGAATATTTAATAAGTATAATGTGTACAAGATAATTATTGTAATATAATATAAGCTGAAATTTTCTAATTAAGGTAGAATAATTGCGCGCTTATTCCAGATTTAATGAATATTTCAGTAAGAAGTAGATCGATACAAGGAAAACCTCCACATGTTAGTTGATTAATTACATTGAATTTTGAAATAATGAATTTTAAAGTAATTATTAATATGAATTTAGATTCAATTAATTATTAACAGTATAAAACAGTATATAAATTGTTACAAACATTTTTCTTGTTAATAAATATTTTTCCAAGATTGTTTTTTCCATTAAATGAATCATGGTAGTTTATTGAAGCTAAAATTTCATTCCTGTTTCATTACATCGCTAGGAATCGACTTATTTACGAGTTTAATAATCATATTAAATTGCTCGAACGAGGCAGTACGAGTACCTTGTAAAAGCCTCCGCCCCGGAAATGCATTTCGAACCCCAAGGCAACCATTTCACTTTGCTTCCGTTCGACAGCGAATTGCCGCATCCTGCGTCTCGTGCTCGAAAAATAAACGAGCTTTAACGATTTACTGTCGTAAAATCGACATTCCTGATTCGCAGGTCATATTCGAGCGGAGAATCTTGCTGGCGGTTACAATGCTTGTGGGCCTCTCAGTGTGCATTTGGGCCGTTTCCGTGGGCACGGATCATTGGTTGAGTGCCCGAACTCCCGCCGACAGGCAGATTGTCATCGGCGAACTTGGACTGAGAAACGGGACCAAGTACTTCGAAGCTGGACATATGGGCCTGTTTCGGGCATGCAGCACCGGCTACATACTTCAAGATAGTATCAATAACACCGAGAGAATGCCCTTCCGTGAGTGCATTTTTATTCATTCTACTTTTAGAATTTTTATTTCGGCGGGAGTCGTATAGTATTGCATAATACCCGAGAGGTATTCCAACATTTCAGTTGGGGTTTCGCTATTCGTTTTTAGATTGATTGATTAGTTTAGGATTTAGATTGAATGAGACTTGATTGGATTTTATATAAAACTGCCGTAATAGTTGATAGAGGATAGTTTAATAGATTGATTTTTTGCTTGAGGTAATAATCAGCGTACCTTGAACTTATAATCAGTTCACTTACCATTTAAAACTCGTCTTTTAGTTCATATTCATAATATAACGTTATAATTGGTTTAAAGAGAATATTCAAATCAAGCACAATTGCTTTTTAAGGAAAATAAATGGCAGAACAATAGAAAGTAAATCAATAATCACACCTGTTCTAGGACATTTATTTATTCGTGAAAAGAAAAATCAATAACACTTCTCCATGTATTATATTATGAACAATATATTTCCTTTATTTGCTGTCGCTTTATCTTATAAAGTGTTCAAGTACAAAAAAATATAGTAACAATATTGAAGCAGAGAACGAGATTACACTATAACAATAACATCTATATTCAAATGAAAAATAAGCGTGTTTATTCATTTTCAAAAAAAATTATTGTTTGCAGACAAATACGAAAGTATATTTTTCAAATCGTGCAGTTATTTTCATGGTGCGTAATTTTTTACTTTGATCAACATAGTAAATCAACAGCAAGTTTAAATTCTATTGAATCAATAAAAATTTATGATTTAGCACGTAATATTGGCTTATAAAACAGGATGCCATGGAATTGAACGCTTTGAAGTCTCGGTTAAGGGAAAGCTGCATTGTGAAATTACAATAATAAACGTAAAAATTGCATAGTTCAATTTACATAGTACATACAGTAAACTCTTAAATAAATTTAAAAAATATGTACGAATTTTTGATATTTTAGAATTATTAGACTAAAACATTCAAGAGTACTTTTGATAGCAAATAAAAAAATACATATTGATTGACTTTTACCAGGAATCCTTAAATTCATTTTTCCGAGAACTGCTCGTTATTGTGTGCTCAGTTTTTTCAATCGTTGAAGGTCAACAATTTAATAAAGACCCTCAAATAATATGAATATATGAATTTTCTGCGAATTCTGCAATTTTTTCGTTATACATTGTATCATTGAAGCATTGAAGCCTTGAAGGCTAAAAAATGAAATTTTGATATTAAAAGTAAAATTTAGTAATAGTTATGTTTAATAAGCTGCGATTTGTTCAATATATATGAAACAGTTTACCTTTTATGTATTTTTAGGAAATTATTATAAAAATTTTAGATTTATTTTATAATAAACTAATTTTATCATAACATAATTACACTACAAAGGCCTAAAAGAAAACAAGTTTAAAAATAAAGTTTATAAAAAAGTGGTTATTAATATTTGTTAAAGAACTATAACTAATAAAAACCCTTTAATTTATAAATAATCTTTATACAAGGTGAGAAAAAAAATTTATTCAAGATGATACTCTGGCAGAAAATTAACGAATGTTTACTGTCCTAATTGTAAGTTGTAGGATATATTCTGCAGTTAAATAATTACCATTCTACAGGTACATGTAATTAAAAGAAGCTGACTGAAATTAAGGGTGATTATAATTTTAAAGGAGGCAGATTATAAACTTCAACCACAGTTAAAATGATTAATTTAAAAAAAAAATGATCAAAATAAAAGATTAAACTTTTTTTTATGTGGCTGTAAATAATTTGGACCAATGTAATGACTTACCACAATTTTCATTATCAAGTTGAAGCATATTATACAAAACTAAAAGTTATACGTTATTTTAATTACGTGTGATACATCGCAGTACAATTTTCATCGCATCACTCTTAGCAGCTTATATTATAAGAGCCAATTATTATAATATCGCTCACTCGTTATCTCGCTTAAAAATAATCGACAATGCAAACTGTTACATGAGAATGAAAGTCAAGATTTTGATCCAGTTTGGCGATGTAAATCATACAATGAACATACAAGGAGATATTTGTACTAATTAGATCAAGAGCTTTCCTTACTTATAAGGAGAGTATACGACATTTGGGTAATGGATTTTCCTGCAACTTTGGGATATGTTTTTTAATGTTAAAATATGAAGGACGCCGCGTCCGTTCGGCCTAACGCTCGATCTTTCAAAAGTTATGTGTTCTTTTATCAAAAATTTAAGAAAAATCGATTTTTGTTTAGTCAAGTATAACTTTTCAACT
>JAWWEO010016673.1:0-24036 GCA_035582975.1 Ormyrus labotus
GTTTAAAAAAAGAATTATTCATATTTGCTCAGAATTGCCGCGTGGCTCGAATTGTTTCCATTTTTTCCCACTGTGCGGCGGAAGGAAGAAAAGGCGCCGCGCCGAAAATTCTATCGACTCGTGGAATTGACGGCGGGGGGGGGGGGGCTCCTCTCCTCCGCCTCCAGCCGGACTTCGTAATATCCAAGGAGGACGGCTTTGAAGTTTTCGCATAGAGAAATAGGGAGGCGGCAGAGGCGGGTATTAAAATGCCACTTTTCGGCCGCTGCCCGGCTGCCTTTTTCCTCCTCGCTTTAGCTTCTGGCAAATAGGAATTTATTTACTTTCGGCTTTTAGCTTCAGCCTGCCTTGATAGAGGGCCTTTCTCTTTGAAGCGGTATAAAGCACTTGACGTCGTCGAAAGTTGCTGGGATCAGCGAATTTTTTCGGCGGGGGCAAAAACATTTCCGCCGGTGTATATAGTACAAGTTGTAAAATTTTTTTACGAAGGCTTAATTTTATTGGTAATGATAAAAGATTTCAAAGACAATGTGCTATTAATCTTTCGATCGAACGGCCTTTGTAAATAAAAAAGAATTTGCAAAAAATTGCACCAGTGCTTCGCCGTATTAAATTTAAATCAATAAACAAGCGCACACTCGTAATATCCCCTCGAGATTTACTTTAAATTAACCTAATTACATTAAATGCAACTTCACTCCCAATCCAGCGTTCCCTCATTCGCATCCTCCACCTGCAGCCAATCGACGATTACACGAATCAACGGGCGGCGGGCTTTATCAGCGCCGCTCATCGACACGATTTCACGATGACGCCAGCGACGACGTATGCACGTCGGGGCCTAAAAAGCTCGATCGCGAGTGGAAATCCGTGACGGGCCCGCGCGCGCGCGCTGACAGGCGGCGCGTCCGCGCACCGCGACAATTTATCGCGACTCGTGCTCCCGCGAGCGTTCAGCGAATATATTTCACGTCAACGCTGCTCTCCGCGCACCGCGAGGATCCGCACTTGCCGCCGGGATTTGTCTCGGAGCGCCCTGAATGCGGTGTGACCGAGTCTCGGTGCGCAGATGTTGGACTGCGGTTTTTTAAGAAATCTGTGTACGTTTTGCTGATGCTAAATCTGGACGTTTTTAAAAGGATAAAGGGGGAGGGGTTCGTTGAAAAATTGATGCATCCCTTTAAAGAACTGTAATAGCCGTATAATTGAAAAATTAGTTAATCAATCCGACAGCCGGCGCCAATTCCCGATTAATAAATCTCGCAGCGAAACACTACTCACGATTGGTTCCCCTTTGTCTCGGCGAGACCAATCTGTGCACTCAAGCTAATAGCCTAGTTTAAAAACAAACTCGACGAAAAAAAAAAAAAAAATGAGCGAAAAAAGGGGGACAGTCCGGCCATGAGAGAGAGCTCTCGCAGGACAAAGCCGCACGAGCTCTATTTTCATCAAGTTGCCCGTCGCGCGCACATATATCACGTAAAACGCCTGCGGCGTCACGGCCCGAGTCTGATAAAGAGAGAGAGAGAGAGAGAGAGGGACGGGAAGAAAACGAAAAAAAAAGTCGCCCTCGCGAGCGTGATTCCCATTAACGGCAAAGTGAAATAGCTTCCGAATCGACGCTCGGGTCCTTAAAAAGAGGGAGAGATCCCGGCTGAGAGATTGAATGGTAGAGACGTATACAATAAAGGCGAGCAAAAAGAGGTAAATCGCCGGAAAAAGCACGATTCCCAAGCTCTGCCGCTTGCGCCCGAGTACCGAGATGGATGTACGTCTGCCTGCTAGGGATCGAGTGACGGGCTGATCGTATGTAGCGCCAGGATTTCACGCCGGGGCAGCGGGGGTTTTAAAAAGTTCACCCTGACATTTCGACTCGCTGCGAACTTTTTGGGATTCGCGCGACTGCCGGCAATTGTAATTCCGTAAAATTTGGTCCGCTGCTTTTTTTCGTTATTACGCGGGATTGCAGCTGGAAATGGCTTCGCCGAAAGCTTTAATCAAGTTGCAATTTTTGTGTAAGTAAAAGGTAACTTGATCATTTCGGTGTTTCACAATATTTTTAAATTTTATTTACAAATTTTTCTACGAATTTGTATGTTTCATGCTTGACGAATTTTCCTATATAGGGCTTCAAAAGCATTTTTCGTCAAATGAATATAGAAAATTTTTATATAATTTTGAAAATTTCGAAATAGGAAAAAAAGGAAATATTTGGTTATCATTTAATATTGAATATTAGCAAGTAAACCGGCTAAAAATCCTGTTAAAACTTCAAAAATGCAACGCTGAAACGCAATTGCGAAAGATCTAGTGAAATAACAATTAGCCGCACCCGGAGAAGAGCGCCATTGGAGGGAACACGAAATCCAGAGCCGGGGAAGGTGCACCTTGCACGCAAATTTATACCCATTCCGCGCATAGCTTCGGTCTACTGGAAAGAGAAGGTGGAAAACGAAGTCATTGTAATTAATAGCTCGCTTAAATTCCTAGCCTACCTACCGCATCTCTCTCTCTCTCTCTCTCACTCTCTCTCCCTCCCTCTCCCTCTCTCTCTTTCTCTCCCTCTCTGTCTCTCTCCTTTACTTCCTCCTCCGCGACGTTTCGCTTTCAGTTTAGAGCAGGTCGGGCCTCGATTAAATTAGATTTCAAATTCATTTGACGTGACGCATAAAGACGTCGAGTGCTGCCGGTATGCCTCGCTGGTTGCGCTTCTAACCGTTTGCTTTAATTAGCTGCTGTGCGTAGTCTTGATTTTATGACTTTCTTGCCGAGTTTCATTAGTAATTCTTTAAAAAGAAAAATGATCTTTTTTTTAATTCAATAGGGATGATCAAAAGTACGGTAGATAGTTCTATAAAAAGTTTTAACAACGAATGAAACCGTTGTAAAAACGAATAACTTCAACTGTAAAACTTTCATTTCTAACAAAATTTTTAATAAATGTTTTTACTTGCATGGATTTTCCAAAAAATGGTTATAGAATACTTGAAACAGTTTTACTTCGGCGTAAAAAATATCTTTAAAATATTTTAATCAAATCAAGAGCAATAAAAGTAAAAAATTTTATTAATACTCATTTTCTCTTTTCATCATTTGTTTTACAGCGCTCGATTAACTTATTCTTTCCAAGAAAAAATACGTTTTATGAGGTAGTGAAACTTTACTGCCTGCTGCTTTTTTGTATTATTTTGCTTATTCAATGTTTAATTAAGAGTAAGCGTCTCTGTTTTATCGAATATTGTTTTTTCGCAGGCACGAAGTAAAAAGTTTTACCTTCGTTCGGTCCATGTTTGTTTTTATACTACCGAAATTCTGCGTCGCTTTTTGTTTTCTCATAGAGAAATCTTTGGATCGGTGAAATTTTTCGAGTTTCATATTTTAACGTAAAAGCACATTTTTAGCTTCAAAGAATTCAAAAAAGTAGTTTTCAGAAAATGTCCGGATGTATATGCACGTATGTAAGTACGTATGTATGTATGTATCACCCCCTTAACTACTTTTAAACGATGCCTTCGCTTTAAATTTCGCGCACAAGTTTCATTTCATTTTTGTGAGGGGGCTTGAAAATTTCAAGCACTTCTATAGATTAGTTTTTGTTTTATCGTGAATTTTCGATTTTTGAAAAATTTAAGTTTTGAAAATTTTAATGATAGGATTGTGATATTTCAATCGAATAAAAAACATTTTAAAAAGTATAAAAATACCTATGATTTCAGAGAAAAAAAATTACTCTAGTTCTTAAGGTTCTTTTGTTTTTAACAAAAATGTGTTTTTTTTTTCAAGACTATAACTCTTAAATTAAATTATCAATTGCTCTAAAAAAAATTTGGCAATTAACAATAGAACTATAATCAACACAAATTTCAAGCTATTTTCTCAATTAGTTTTTGAGAAAAAAACTGAAAACTGAAAAAAATTAGATTTATATGTCCATCGATTACGAAAGAAAAAAGTAGTCTTACAAACGAACTAAAAAATTTTAGTAATTGGAAATCAATTGATGAATCATATAGTACCGTCTAATTTAACATGACACGTAAGACGTAGTGTTAATTAAGTTGGTAAATTTTAATTTAAATGTCACCTTTTAATAGATAAAATAATAGTAATTATTTCATAACATTCCATTTGTAATATAAATTAATTGATTCATTGTTTTTATGTTCTCTATGAGAAAGCATTGTGCTTTCAAAAAAGCGGTTGACAGTGCTTTTACTATTCAAATCTATCAGAGCACGGAAAACAATGATCAACAGTAACAGAAAACGATACATCGCTCCAAAGCTATAAATTACATCGACACAAAAAATTACACAATAGATACGCAGATAAAACTTTAGTAAAACCGTAATTCAAGCTAATTCGCCGAGCTTCCGAATCCCTAAACATCTCTAACAAGCAATCGATAACCTTAAACACACGCAATACATAACCGAAAGCAGGGCAACGCGAAGGAGCCGCATCTGGCTACTTTCCTCAGGAGCGGACGTCCTCGCGAAATCGACGGCACTTAAACAAAAGCATGGGGCCATTAGCTCGCAGCTTGCTTTACAGCCGAGCCAACTGCGGGGCCGAGTGATCTATTTTGCCGATAATCCCGATTACCGAACGCGAGGAGCTCGGCTTCCCTTCGCGCCATTAAGCGCGTCGTCAGCGGCACGCAACCGGCCGGACGAAACCCCCGTCGAATTAATACGCCGAGCCAAGGGCCCGTCAATCCTTCACGACTGGCAGTGCGAAGCGAGATGCGCTCGATGCCCGAAAGATACGGACTAATCGGCTGCGGCAGCCAAGAATGGACTGTTCGGATTGGTATTTGGATATGCCGGAGGTTTTAGGAGCTTTTCGAAGCGAAGAGTAAATGGATTTTTTGTTCAAAATTGTAGAATAAATTGAACGCGTAGTTTTAGTTGAATTTTATAAAAAAAATTTCGGATGTCTATGAAGTGATAGACAGCAGCGTTTCGCTAAATTAAAAATTATTAATTTTCGCAGCTAAAAAAACCGCAGCGATTGAAAAACGTATTAGAACGTTGAATAAAAAGTTTATTTTTCAACTCTCTACCGCACAGTCGCATCCGTGTAATCCCATCTATGCTATATTCACTCGACGTTTACGATTTAAAAGAAAAAATGAATTTTTTCCCCTATTCATTTTCCCCTTTCCCCGGCTCAATGCCTCGCGAGGTAAGCAGAGCTTATTAGTGCGTCAATGGCGGTCCGGGCATCTCGGCGAGTCAATACGCGCGAGTCCGCGCATTCAGGCGGCGGCGGCGTTCCATTGTCGAGTGAAGCGAGCAAGAACCTTCGGCCCCAAGACAAATGCGAGATTCGGATCGCCGACGTGCCTCCGTCGTAATTAATTCTGCGCGGAGAGCCATTAATTCGCGCGGCACGTCGAATTAATTAAGGCGCAACCTACGACGGCCTAAACTTGTAATGTCCGATCGGGCGGCCCAGGTACGTTGCGCTCACGGTTAACCGAAGCGACCCCTTGGCGCGGTGTAGCCTTGAGGACGTAAGACGTCGGGTCCTTGAAAGCAGTGTTGGTTTCGGTGGAGGAGGGAAGCTCTTTTTTTCTTTTTTTTCTTTTTAATGTGAAAGGGTTTTTGAGGAGTGGAGTTTGATGTTGGGAGAACTAGTAAGATTACGGCCTGACCAAACTTGACCTCGTTCTACTTAGCTCGAGTGGACGGATATACTATGCCTGCGTTCGAATTGCGATCAAACCTTTTGAGTTCTTTAAACTTTTTTAATTTAAAAGTAGCCGGGGTCTTGAATTAGTGAGCTTAAAATAAACTTCTAATTTTTTTTTTTTTTTACTATACTCCGATGAAAGAAAGTTTCCAAAGAATTTCAATACAAGACTTGAAAACTAATTATTGTACCAAGTTATATAAAAAAAGAAGGGATGATCTTTTTTTGGGCTACACAGAAAATTGCTTCCTTTGTTTCTTGTTAAACTGTAATAACTAAATCTCGTATTATTTTCCGAGAGCAAGCTAAAAGCTCAAAAACGTTTTCCTCGGAAAATTGAAAAAAGCAATTCCCTCGCAATAATGAATTACGTCCTCCGGCACTTCGCTCAAACATCTCTCAAAAATAAATGTCATTCCGCACGCAGGTACAACTTCATCAGCCATACACATCCGCCCTCATAAAAAGCATTCTCGTTTCGCACTTTACGCCCGTCGCTTTTGTCGCAGCGGCGGCGCGCGGAGCCCGTTAACAAAGGCGCGCATTAGTAAACACTCGCGTAAAAATGGACGAAAGTATCGAATTACGCATCGGATTATTTTGCCGGCCGGCGGGCGCGACGCTGAAAAGTGTGCAGCGCCGCGCCGTCGTTCGCTCGCGAAAAAAAAGGGCTCGGCGGCTTTTACGAAGCGCATCGCGCGCGACGCGCGTTGAATACGCGCCCCATTTTTTCCTTCACGAGCGGCCGTAAACGCTCCGGCTCGCGAGTCGAGGGAAAAAGTGATGCCCGCCTCTTGCCTGGAATTTTCCAGATTGCAACGCCGCCTGTTCCCCCCTTTCCCTCTCTCTCTCTCTCTCTCTCTCTCGCTCTTTCTGTACCATCTTTTCCGTCTCTGTCTGTCCTCGTCGTTTTTATGCACTGGCTTTTCTTCCGACCGTATTTTTTATTTAATCCAGTCGGGATTTTATTTGCTGTCAATTTCTCGGGATTGACTGCAAGCGTTTTACAATGATAATAAATTTTCCTGCCTTTTTAGTTTAAGAGGAGCGCAGTTTAAGAGTCTTAAGGAGTTTCTTCGTTTTCTTTTTTTTTTGTTTTTTTTTGTTAAATCACACTTTTTGAACTGGTAGAATTTAAAATGTGTAGTTATATATTTTATTACTAATTCTGCACTTTTCTACCAAATTTTTCGCCAAAAAGGATTTTGCCCGGTCATATCTGGGATCCTTTGATTTTGGGAGCATATATTCCTTCCTATTCGTTTCTCCGTATTTCCAGTGCTGCGGAAAGTCATTTCGTACGCCAATATTGCATGCAAATTTTCTGCAAATCGAGTTCTTTTACGTGCTTTGAAGATTGACAAGGGTTGGATTTATGCGATTCTAGCTTGAAAGATTTAACGTTTTTTCTCAAAAACTATTGAAACAAGAATTAAACCACTATATCACAGTTAATTTTCGTGGAACATTTGGGTACAAAATTAAACCGCGACATATTATTAGGAATTCCCTTAATAACTATTAAATGTTCATTTATTTTCAGTATTATCGAACACGCCGCCGTTTCGCCAAAGCTATATGTACGCGAATGTAACATCTCTAATCCAATATGCTCAGTGACATAGTTTCGAGGTACAATATACCTGTCGATGATTGTCGCGTCAAACAACTTTGCCGAGCATCCATTAATTTACCGATGATTAACAATACAGCAAATTACAATCCTTTGACGATTTGCATCGAAAAGATCCAATTTGATACCGAATCATTAAAAGAAGCTCAAATGAAAGTTTACTTTTCACTTAGCAATCACGGTGAAAATAATGAAAGATCAATAGCCCTCATCGTTTAATTCGCAAAAAGCGCGTTTAAAAAGGCCAGGACGTTTTTCTCGGCGTCACAGACACCGTCAATTTCGCGAGAAGCTCAGCCTTACGTTATAATTATCTCCAATTATAGCTCTCGGTTCTTCGGGGCGACAGGCTGGGGGTTTTAATTATTTCTCTCTCTATCTCCGCTCGAAAAATCTGGCCTTTGTTCTCGCAGTCTCCTCGCGTCCAGCGCCGATCAATCCAGGCTCGCTCGCGCCTTTTTGCTCGCGCGGAAATCGCTCGATCGTTTTTGCGCGCCCCTCGAGTTTCATGGAGTTTTCACGAGTGCAGGACGACGACGCGCCGAAAACGCGACCGTTCTCTTTGAATATAAAGGCCAACAAACGGTCGCGTGACTGCTCGTTTCAAGCCCCCTGCCTTCTCTTCCGACGTTTCTCTGCTCCCCAGACGCGGAATTTCTCTTGAAAATTTCATCTCGCGAGTTTGTTATTTATTACGGCGATAATATTTGCGCGATTTTATTGGGAGATACGGATTACTTTTTCTAGCTAAATAGTGAATGAAATCAAAATATTATTTTATTTGTTCTTTACATGGGTTCCGTCGATTTTTATATTTTCTATAAATATGCAGAGGTACGATTGAATTGTGAATTTTATTGAAAATCTTTTTTAGAATCAAACTGAGTATTTGTTGCGTTTTGTAAATATTGTATGAAATTCGATATCGCATAAAAATCTCCGGTTTTAAAACTAAAAACAATTTCTAAAATCGTAACAATTTTTATAATCAATTACCGTAAATATTTTTACGCTTCGGATTATGAAAATAAAAAAAAAAATTCTCAATACATTTAATCGTACGACCAACGAAGCCGAAAATCATTTATCATTCACAGCGCTTTCGCGCGGCGTAAAATAAAACTCGTAAACCCGCCCATTCAAATCCAGCAGCTACTAAAATCGTTCATCAGACTAATATCCCGTATCGGAAGCATCAACTTTTTCCCTGCCCCGGCGAAAAAAAAAATAAAAAGCGGATCGCTTTTCCGCGCCTCTAACTCACCTCTCCCTCCGAGCATCGAGCAAAAGTTTACGCGCGAACGATACAGCCGCGTATACCCCGCCGGTGACCGACGTGGAAATTGAATGAAAATTATCGTAACAGCAGGCTCGGCCGCGAGAGCCCGACGTGAATTACGCCCGGGGGCCGATGATTAATCGGGCCGCGTATATAAGCCCCCCACCCCGGCGGACGGCTCTCTCGGATATTAATGCTGAAATCGCGTAAAAGGCGGGATTTTTATCGGCGTCGCGCGCGGCCCGCTTAAAAAGGCTCCATCATCGTCGCCGAAAGAGATATGCGGCCGATCGATGCGGCCCGTTCTCGCGGGGGGCGGCATGACTTTCGCCCAGGTGGGCGACTCGCTCCCGCGAGCTCCAGCGAGAATAGAGTGGAAAATGAATAGCTGTTAGGTGCTGCTGATTGATTAATTGACTTTTACAGGTTTCGGTTATGAGCGGCCCCGGACTGATCAATAGGCACGAAACGTCGCCGGGGTACAAAATTGCTTTGTGCGGAAGGAATAATAAATGAAAAAATAATAAATCATTTTTCCTTCGATCGTTTTTATTAAAAGCAAATATTCATTTATTTTAATTAATCGACGCGGCATTGGCATTGTAATTGGCAGGAATTTAATGAAAATAGATTTTTTGCGTTTAGTCTTTTTGGCACTTCGTTCAAATGACAAAGAATATAACAAAAAATTTGATTAAATCGTCTGTGTTCTAGGAGCTTTCAACATTTTTAAATTGCTTTTAAGGCTACTTTAAAAACTTTAAGCATTTAAAGTAAGTCTAAAAATGTTCTTTAAACTTCGCGTTTTTAAAAAGTTCCTTTTACGTGTATTCGCAATGTACTAAGTACTCTTACTTCTTTACTGAACTTACTTACATCATAAACATTATTTACAACGTACTAAAATTTTTTTTTTCTACAATGAGAATTCCAACTTTGAATTAAAAGCATACTTTATAAAAATACAGCGGAATTCCGAGCTCCCAAGCAAAAATCAAAATTCCAATTCGCATTTTCCGAATTCCTTCTGCGCGACTGATTTCTTCTCCGCGGCATCCACTCGTTGCGGTCCGTTTGCGCAAAATGTCCCGCAGCGGTAATGACGCGTGGCTGTCGTATTTGTCGTCCCTCGAATCAGTGAGATATCGCTGTCGGTCTGACCGACGGCCGACCCTTTCTACTAGTTGCGAGCCAACAATGGAATGCTCTCTCTCTGTACGTCATTGATTTCGAATACTTGGGCGAATTGTTTACTTTTACCGGAACCCTCGGCATCGATTCAAATAATATCGCGAATCGTCTCGGTATTGTTTATTAAATAACTGGGCGAACCTTTTAATTATTCTGCATTTCAATTTTCAAAAGACATCGGTTGCGCAGAACGTTATTCATTACTGAAACTATTGAACTCGGCGTTTCGGGGCTCAAGAAAATTAACGACACAATCTATTCCATAAATAGACGTCACGTGAAAATTAGAGGCTGAGCGCAGTTCTCAACTTTGTCCATTAATCTCCGCTGCGAATTATGAGGGTAAATGCTATCTCTGCACAGCGTACTGTTTAGCTTTTCTACACCTTCTTTACACACGTGGTTTCTGTAAATTAGAGCGGCGCTGCAAGCCAATAGATCGTCACTTTTTTAACGGATCGCCCGGTTGAAAGGGCAAACATTCGCGCGAGGCATTTAATCGGACGCTCCAAAATGTCGCAGGCCGTCGATTTGCCCATCCGTGATTCCCTGCCGGTGGATTAGATTAGTTTAGATTAGATTAGTAATTTAATTGAGTTGAATCGAGAAAGTATTTCGGTTCGAGCGTTAAATTCGCAAACGCGTTAAACGTAAATTGGTGTTCCAATTTAGAAATTGATACATTTTATTTGTCGATTGGATTTATTACTTTTTAATTTTACGTCAGCAATCGAAAACAGAATAAAAGAATTAAATTGAAAATATTTTATTGTACGAGTTTTCTTTAAAGCAAATTCTTCGTATCATTACCGAAATTCATGTAAGCCCGCATGAAATTCCAGTGATCCAACTGCCCGATCACATTCCAACGAAATATCTCTCCCAGAACAGCAAAAAACCGACATCATCATATCCACTCGGGTAGACGAGCTCGTCCCCGATGTATCCCGCCCGAAAAAGCAGGAGACAATCATCTCCTTATTGTCATCTCCAGAGCCGAGCTTCCAGACGGTCGGGGGGGAGGGAGAAAAAGCCCCCTCGACAATGCGAAAGAGAAACAACGAATAAGACGGAGAAAAAGCTGCCGCCGATGAAGTATCCATCTCCTCCTCCATCAATAGCACCCATCCCGGCCTCGCTCGCATCCTCCACACACTCCATTAACGGGCTTCTGTTCCCATCAGGCTCTCTCTCTCTCTCTCTCGGCGTCGTTCTCATCTCGCGCGGCAAGGGTTCAGATCAATGTTTATGATAGTTCTCGTGGCGGCGCGGCCTCGATATTGCCCGACATATCGTCGCCCGTAATGCTGCCTCGCGCGATGGCAGTTCAGGAGATGGCTGCTGATTTCTCTCGTCTATCTCTCTCTCTCTCTTTTCTCTCTCTTCCTTCTCGAACGGCGCGCGCAGCAGCCCTCGCTCCGCCGGCCCTGTAATTCCCGCTTTTAAGAGGATGTTAAACGCAACGGTTAAGTGCGCGCTTTCTCCTCCGAGTGCGCAGACGTGTGCTCCGATGCCGAAGCGCCCGTCGACGCTTTTTTCTGAAGAATTGCGCCGTCAATTCGGAGTTCCTCGCGAATGTCCTTGATTAAATTGCGCGACCGTTAAACGACCGTTCGCAAAAGTTTTTTAACTGGGTTGCCAGGACGAAGCACCTTTTTAAGTTTGTTTCGTGAAAGAATGCAATCGCCATTAGTTTGCATGCGTGGAAACAATGTGCAAGGCGGAGTGTTATGCTTCTACTCATTATAGGTTCAATAAAGATTAATGCCCAACTTTGAAATTAATTTCAAGTTCAGTTACTAATAGGTATTCTCGTAGTTGCGGCAACTTATTTCGTTCAAGTAATTAAACGTCATTTCCCTTGCAGGAGACATTGTCGACTTTAATGAAAGAAGTTCGCCAACCGTCGCTCGGTTTCTGTTTGTAAAGTCTCTTTCTATATATACATTTCTAGTCTACATATTTAAACAATGATACATTGATTTCCGACAGTTCCATTATGAGTCGTGGAGAATCGAGTTTCCTACTATTTCTTTAAACAGTTCATGGATTGAATTTTGTTTATACAAAAGATGTCAAAGTTTTAATTACTCTGATAAAACAAGTTTTAATAATGAAGGCTTTGTGCGAAATTAACAATTTATTCACAAACGTAGTCTGACTAGAGCTGAATAGTTCTACTGATTAAACACGCTTCTATTCGTTATTTCGCGTACGATTTCATAACAGTTTCAGTGCCTCCTTTTGTGCCATTTCTTTTTTGTCGTAACTAGATCCTCTGGCTTACACAAAGTAAAATAAGCTTTGGTAACGTTAAATAGCTTTAATAACTCCCATATCACAGCCACGAAAGCCGCACGCATCGCAATATGAAAGGGACAAGAGAAAAATGAAAAATCAATAACCAGATCATTTTCCACCCATTGAATTTTTTCCTTAAAACAGCCACACATTAAACCTTCGCTTTCTCGCATGCTTTTGTCTGCCTGTACCGGCACGCTATCGCCTTTTAGCGCTCGTTCCTTTGTCTCCTACGGCTTCGTCTCCTCTTTTTTTTTGCAGCGCGCACGCATCTGCACGCGCATTTTCCGCGCCTCCCCCTCGCTCTTTGTTTAGCCGCACGCAGATTTTGCCTTTAACATTCCGCGCGCAAAAACAGACTTTCGGACGAGAGGAGGCCGCGCTTTAAAATGTCGCGCGCGCAGCTCTGTACTCGCGAAAATAATGACTGTTGGACGCCGACGTGACCGAAACTGCGAGAGCCTGAAAAAATAATGGGAGAACGACGCGGCGATAGGAAATTGGACAACAAAGGGAGGACAAGCTTTTCGCCTGTTTTTCAGTCAATCCCTGAGCTAATAGTCGAGGCGTCGCGGAAATTAGCGATGAATTCGTGACTTTTTCAGGAGGTGGGAAGAGGTTTTATAAATATGGAGCGGTTCAATTAAAATGCTGCTTTTAAAAGTGGCTGGATAAGTGGTGTTTTAAACGAAAATAATGGACTTTAAAAAGAAATGAGTATAAACTTAGTATTTAAAATACAACACTGCAAGTTTTTACATTAAAAGTTTAATCGTTCCGTGACAATTCTAATTAGTGTTTATGATGGTTGCAGAATTTAATCTTTTGTTAAAAATCTTGAAAATACATTTAGTGTACGATTCTCAGAATTTGATGAACTTACCTCTATTTTAAGCTTTATTTTAATAATGGAAACCTAAATAGAATAGTTCCGTTATGCTTTTCAATCTATTGAATTTAGTAAAAGCTTTGCTTATTGCCTAAACATTAATATTGAAGTGCCTAAGAGTGTAATATGTACATCTATATTCGTCGAGTGATTTATACAGGCTATACATTTACAGCTGATTGCTAAATGTAGACTAATTGAGACTAATATACGCCTACATAAATTATGCTCAGGTCATTATCGAGAAGAGAGTTAATGCGCAAAAACTTTTGCGTAAATTAAATTGCAAACTGAAATCTTTCAATAACTAAATCTAATAAATAAATATAGTAAAAAATCTTATAATACTAATAAACAAATCTGTATTATTAAAGCAAAGCTTTTATAAATTACTTAAAATTAATTATACATATTATTCAAAGTTATATGATTTTTCGTCATCATTTCATTTGATACAATTACACATAACGCGTTAATGCAGATAATCCTGCACGCTTAACAAAAATATAAAATAACGCTAAACCGATTCGTAGGAAATCAACATTAATGGACAAAGCTGATGCATAATGCAGGCGCACTTCCGCTTTAATCCCCGCTGAAAAGTACGCAAATATTCCATTTGCTCGACGCTATCCTCTGTCTGCGCGTCTTTTCAATTGCGCTTCTGTCTTTTTTAGCTTTGAGCTCATTTCGCCGTCTTTTTTTTGTTACGTTTGTCACAATTCGTCTTCCTGTCTTGTCGTGTTTTTCCCTTCATTTCTTGTCATTCTTCGCTCTAGAATGCTTCGTTCGGTGTATACCTTGGTATGCGTCATAAAAGTATCACAGGACTCAAATGCAATACTTTATGAAATTCCAAGTCTGCGATTAAAAAGCTCCACACATAATAAAGCTCTTTCAAATAATAAATTGTACAATTTAACTTCCTACTTTGCAAGAATTATTCGAAAGGTAACCAGCCCCAGAAACGAATCCTCCAAATATTTGATAAAATCCGACCCAACAGTCCCCTCGACAAAATAAAAAGCTGCAGAGCCCGCCTTTAATGCTCAAAATAAGCGGAAAGTCCTCACCCTCCAAGCTCGTCAGCGCAATTCGAGCCCTCCTCCTCCTCGGCCATTACTCGAGCCCAGTCTTTTTCCCGGGCCTATTTAATTCGCGCTTCATTGGTATGCTCGCGCTATCCATTCAGCAGGGAATTAGCGTTCCGCTGGCTTGTTTGATGTCGGCGCGGAGAGGCCCTTTGTGTGCGGGCAGTTTAGCAGCCGCCTAGTCCGATTGACGGCCGACAAGTCCGGCCGCATTATCTCGAGCTCCAAGTGTCCGTGCGAGTAGGCGACCGATTGCTGAAAGCGCTCTCCCGTCTTTGTCCCGTCTCTGCTCTGCGCCTCTCTGTTCGCTTCTCTCTTTCGAACGAAGCGAGTCAAAGGCGGGCGCTTGTTCGCGAATTATGTTACGTGCGATGCATTTAAATGAAGACGATATATGTTTAAATTGCAATTGGATTCGGGAAAAGCTGTGAGGTTATATGAAATGCAATTAAAGTATCGGGATTTGCGGTTGTTCGGGGAAACGGCTTGTAGTTGAGTAATTACTTTTTAGTTGGCGAACCTTCGCTGAAGGTTTATGATGGAGAAGAAAGTCTCCAGACTTTTATTGTTACGAGAGCTGCTTTTGCAATATGACTTGAATTTGCTGTTATAAAAAAGTTTCCTTTTTTTAACGTCAAACTTTTAACGTTACTTAAATTCTTAATATTGAGTTTTAAAATGTTCGTTCAGTCACCACTTTTTTTTATGGAAGAAGAATTATAACTAAACTCGCGTATAACAAAAGTTAAAAATAATTTCCTGAAAGGAATTAAAAGTCGATGCTGTATAACAGTGAAATGAAAGCATAAATGAAGAAAAGATGCTTTATTTTAAGGAAAGATAGTTTGTTTAAAGCAATTGTGCCTGAAAACAGACTTTTTCTCTCGACTTTCGTTTAAAGCTTTTACGTACTGGCTCATTTAAATGCTGCATTTGGTCTCTTTGTCCACTTAAGCCGCTCCGATTATGTAAAAGCTCGAGGCTATAGAAAACAGTTCCCGACGGAATTGTTTTCTATTTCCAATGAAATCGATGTTACTTTTAGCTCCGAAAAAGCTCTCCGTCTATTTTTACGATTCCCCGAGATAAAAATAAAAATCTGTTATCTATCGTGGCCTTTATTTTTCAAACGTTCGCTTAAATCTTTGTTTGGATAGTTCTCACGGTCCAGTAGTATTTTAGAGTAAATTCAAAATAAAATAAGAGACGTTTGTTCAAAAGTTATGAAGCGTATCGTCATCAAGTGCCTATTGGAATGAATGTTTTGAAATTTTTCAAGTGCCGTCCCGGAAGTGATAGAAGATTCGTATACCTTATATAAAAGTTTTCCAGCTCGTAAAAAGTTTGGAGAGTAGATAAATATCAAATACTAAATCTCTTTTACTTGAAAAGTGCCTTTTTTAACTAACCGTCGAAATAATAACTATGCGAACTTTCCTGAATTTAGCCTCGCACGAGAAAATACATTTTATTCCTCTAAAAGAAATGATCGAATTTCGCGCATAATGTTACAAAGGCTTGAAAGCTAAATTAAATATATTCGACTGCAAAGCTTGGAAAAAAATCACTTACCCTTCGAAGAAAAGAGCGAAAAAGCTCAAAGATCGCCGGAACGAATCGAAAAGGCGAAAAAGTCCTTCCTCTTACGGTACCCGGCACGTAGTTAAAATATCCATCCCTCGGGCAATTATCCCCTTAAACGTTTGCCAAGGATCCGAACTTGCCCAGGGCCAATGAAACGATCAAGCGAGCTTTCGCATCGCGCGCTTTAATTCCCCAATGAGATTTCGAGTTAAATCAGGTTCTCTTGACTCTCCCGGAACGTCACTAATCCACTTGCGAATTCAAAAGTTACAGCCGCAGTTCGAGGAACCGGCCGTTCGAACTCCGTATACATCGACCGTCGCGATTTGTAAAACATTTCGTGCGTGTGCGGTTTTTCAGCTGTAAGCGACAGCAGGCAGCTTTGCCGAGCTGCAATTACCGCATCGGCATTGCGCGCGAGGTTTATCCGACAAGTTTAGGGTGTTGGTAGCTTTTGCTCGGCAGTACGGAATCGTAAAATTAGCTCTCTCGGCTTGATGCTGGAAACTCTCGGCTCTTGGGACATAAATAAGTCGAGGGCTGCTTGTTGGAAACTAATATTGAAATCATTCCTTGAGTTATGGGTAGTTTTTTGGTAATGAGTTTTACTTTAGTTCTGAAATTTTGGATTTCAGCGGTTTCTAACTAATTGAAATGGTATTTTATATAGCAAACGGAAAGTTTGCGTGCAAGTAGGTTAATTTTTTAATTGAGTTTAGAAAGTAACTAGGAGTGTCTAATTGCGCTCTTTTGATTAAATTTTTACGTTTCATCAATGAAGAAAATTTATTGTAGAAGTTAAAATGTAATCTTCAAATATCAACATCTTTATTCAGTCATTTTTTCGAGCTTGAAATTCGTTTGCAAACTCAATTTTATCTATCAACAAGAAAAAACTGAAATAACAGCTGCTATTCGTAGGAACAAAAACATAACAAAGCTTTTTTACCCATTTTTTTTCAATCGACGAGTTTTAATCAAAATCAAAAAACGGAAAATCTAAGAGAGAATCTGCTCGGTATTTAAAAAATAATCGAGCACAAAGTGAAATGAAAAAACAAGCATACTAGTATTCAAAGTTGCTTTTAAATAAATCGAATGCACGATATAATATTTTTACACTTCATTTGTAGTTTTATAATTACTCTTCATTAAAAGAAGCAAATTATCTCACGAGAAAGACTTCATTTAAAACCCCCTAAAAGTAAAATAATCACATGAAAAACCGCCATGAAACAATAAAACTCTATTCTCATTTGGTTTTATGCTTCGGCACTCATACACCCCGCGACGTTGCCCGAAAACAATCGTCTCACCACTTCTGGAGCCCGTTATGTTCCCCACATCGCATAATAATCAGTGCAGCATCGGAGATCGCGCGAAGGCACAAATTTTTAACCGGCCGCCGAGGAAGCGGGCCGCGGGCCAGTGCCCGTTTACGAGGCTCCGCCTCGTAAAGTCGCTTTATGCCCCATTATGCGAGAGGCGCACGCTCCTCCATTCGTCGCCGAGCATTTGCATGTCATTTGAATCGGATTATATCGGACGTAAATAGGCAAGGCGGCGAGCCCTGAGGAATGGCCTTTGAATGCATAAGCGATCCCGGCCCGGCTAATAAAACGCGTAGGGCCGCGAAATTCGACCGCAGCCTGCCAAGATTTCCGGCTCTGCACTTTTTTAGCGGGCTTTCGGGGATTAGATCGGGGGTTAGGGGGCCGTTGAAAATTTGTCGTGGATGCTCTCTGACATCTTCGCTATTGCGCTATTTTGTTTAGGGTGGTTTTACTGGCGTTTCGGCAGACGAGTTAATGAATTACGGGAAAAAAATGCTGCTTTTATCAGTCTTTATTTAGATTTAGTGCAACTGCGGATGATAAATATTATCGAATTGAGTGTCTTTACGTAATGCATATTCCATTATTTCTCAATTACGTAGAAGAAATTGGCAAAATTTTCGGATTGGATTTCATTTAATAAAAGCACTTGAAAAACAAACATTTTTAGTATGAGCAAGGTAAATTACAATTAATCGATCGGAAATTCAATATTTGACGAAATTTCAATCGTTCTTGTACAAACTGGCAAATTACAAATGCATTTTTTATATAATGAATTACTAAAATATATACTTACTAAATAAAAGCAAAAAGTTTATTTAAAGTCAGCAAACTGCCCGGCAAATCCTCTCTCGCAGCTTACTAAATTCGATTTCTGTTTGCAGGTGAACCATGAGATAGTTTTGCGAGGAACCGTGACTCTGGCCTCCGTCCTCGCCGAAGGGGATATGCATGACTACCAGACGAAGAGCACAGGGATGACGTTTCTGTTTTCGCGCGGACCCCCGCGCAGGGGTCCGTTACTCTGCATCATCGCCCTGCTGTTTATCCTTGTCCTCTATCAACTCGGGATCATATGCAGCGCGCCCAAAGAGCCCACTGCCGTCATGGTGGCCAAAGAGGTAAGCAGACCTTTCCGCGCTTCGCGAATTGTCCTCTGGAAGGGTTGATTTTAAATTGTTGCTGGATGCGAGTGGTAAATGAATATTATGCATTTTGTATTGTTGTAGTTAATTAAATAAATTTGGAGTATCGGCAACGAAAGCTAATAAATAGCTTGTTAAATTAAGTAATCAGATTAACTTCGATATTGAATAAATAATGCAATTAAAATATATGAGCTAATGGGGTTGAAATTACTGTGGTAAATTTGAAATTACAAGCGGAATACAATTGTAACATTTTATTTTATACTATCTATACAGACGCATTAAAGTAATTTGAAAGTTAAAAAATAAACTTGAATGTTTGGCTTTAGAAAATAAAAAAATTTAATAAAGTTAATAAAAACTTTATCGAGTTTTCAATGAAAAAGACGTTGGGAGCTACATCAATATATGCTCCAGTGCTCGGAAAGTGGTCAATATTTGTTCACTAAAATAAAGTTCCCACGTGAAATACTCAATATTGATTTTGGATTTCATTTCGTATCGACATCTTTCCCTTCTTTTAATAGCAAAAAAATATATCCAGTAAATGTATATTAATAATTCACGCGATCAAACAATGTAAACGACAAAAGGTAAAATTCTCTGCCGAGCCCATCTCTAATTAAATCCTTGTTTACCTCAATTAAATTCCAAGCCAATTTCATTTTAATTCCACAAATGCAGCGATTGCGCGAGACTCCCGAGTTTCCAGTCCTTTTTTTACGCTCGTCCCTTTGGACAAGCGTTAGTCGCTGAAAAATTTATATCTCTCCCTGCAAAAGCGTAATACCAGGGAACTGCATTCACCCGACCGTGCAAAACTCGGCTCTTCCGCTAAGCTTTTCAATCGATCTCAGATTCCTTAAATTCAGCCTTTGGAAACGGAAAACTCCTCACTCGGCTGAATAATTGAAACAGGCCAAAATAACAGGAGCCGATAGCCGCGCGGGATTAAACGACGCTCCGAAACAAGAGCCCGACGGGAATCGTTTCTCCTGAGCTCGGCTCATAAAAATCCTAATCAGCAGGTGCAACCCTGTAATTTAAAGATCGCGAGAGACGACGTCGACTCGGATGGCCGACGACGTCGCTCGGCTTCCGCGCCGATAGCCAAAGCCGATCGTAAAACGCTCCTTCCGCAGGCTGTTATTGCGCTTCTTTTGCCCTTTTCGGACAGCCGCTTTCGAGTTCTCTCTTCCAGCCGGATTGCTGACGGGAGGATTCTCTTCGACGTCGGGTTATAAGCTACGCGATCGTCTTCTATTTTATTAACGCTTTTGATAAACCGCTCGGACGCCTAGATTAAAATGACCGGGCATTGTGGGGTAATGTTGAGTGCAGTCGTAGTTTAATATCATGCAGCATATCCCGCATAGCTTATTCTAGAGAACTATTGTTGTCGGATAAAGCTTGCGTAATCCTTAGTGACAAAGAGAAGCCAGGCACTGCTTAGACAAGCAAGCTAAAGTTCGCATTGTGCTCTGCTTCTGCGCTTATCTACTTACGGTATTACATTAGCATATTCCGCAAATATTAGCTATTGGTCAACAATTACGAAAAACAAAAAATTCGAACGCGCGGCTATGGTACGTTCAAGTAAAGAGTTTGTTTTAGAGCTCGTCAAGCTAATCAGGGAGGAAAATAGCGCGAATTAGCAAATTGCCGAATCTCTTATCCCTCCCCGCGAATTTGAATATCTCAAGTCTCTGATTCATATCAATTACAATCTTGCCGCTCCCCGGATTTGCATTCGGAAATATTCAAATTACCGCCGAATCAAATTCGCATAAACTTAATTTCGAAAGCGCGGCCCGCGAATCCGACGTTCAACCGGATCGTTCAAAATCGAATCCCGCCAGAACCGTATTACCTTCCCGTCCGTTCTCGAACTCGTAAAGACAGAGGGAGCCGATCACCGTTGAAGTTCTTCCTCTCGCGCCGTCCGATCCATCCGTCTCGTCACTCGTCGTTGGCGCTTAGGTCAAAAGGTCCATGAACCAGCGGCTCGTTAAAGTCCGTCTCCTCCTCCTCTCCGGCTTCCCTCGAGGTTTTTTTTTCTATTTTTCAAAGGCCGAGGCGCGCCCCCGTCAAGCCGCGGCCAGCTTTGTTCGAGTCTGCAGCTCCCGATGCAGAGGACTCGTGACAAAGAAGAGAAATTGCCCGAAAAAAGGAGAGAGAGAGAGAGAGGGCGCCGAGAGCTTTTAAAAGATTCAGCGGTCCCTGGCTTAATGAGAGCCGGCCGATTTTGATTTATGCCTTCTTTGTGGAGAGTTGAAATTTTACGGGGGACATGTCGACTTGAGAAAAGAAAGAATTATTGTTAAAATTTCGAATTAAGAGGTTTTCGTTTAAAAAGCTCTACAAGCATCGCCGCGTCTTGTAAAACATTCCTCCCCCGTCGCATAAACTGCACCCCCGTTTCCCTGGCTCTAAAAAAAGCGCTGACTCGGCCTGGCAAATAAACGCGAAGAAAAAAAAACAGAAACCAAAGCAATCACATTCATGGCCCAGAGCCCATAAGTCCTCGGCACGAAATGAAGCGCGACTCGGGGTCCCCCTCCCCCCTCGTTCCACCCCCGCGTTTTTCCGCGCGCCGTGCTCTATTAGCGCGCTCGTCCGAGCATGAAGTCGACTGCTCGCCTTTGCTCCCGGAGGAGGCGCGCCTCTCTCTGCTCCCCCGGAGGGCGGCGAAAAAAGAAGGCCGCCCCGGCCGAGTTTATGACACTCGGGGATATATCCCTGCCCCGTCTCCCGAGGGGGAATCGGTTAAAGAGACGGTCAATGGCAATAAAGCGTGTGCGTATACGTCTGGTCAGACCGGAACTAGGGACTTTATTTCTTATTTAAGGAGCGCGCCGAGGGCTGAAACATGATTTCTCCGCGATGGAACTTCCGGGTTTAACGGCGGCTCGGACGCGCGTCTTGGCGAATTTTCATTTTATCGGGGTGGTGCTTGTTGAGGGGTTTATTTGAGCACTTAGGGGAAGTTATTAGTTCGGGAGTTCTGCTGGATCTTAGTAAATAAAGTAAGCTTTATTTCTCGCTAAAATTGAGAATTAATTTTTTTCTTTTTTTATAAGTCTTTCGCTCGGCGGAATGTATTGCATCTCGGATGAGATTAACATTTCGCGGATATTAAATTCTTTTTCTCGGAAATAACTGCAGAGTAATGAGAATATCAAAAGATTCCGTCGAAACGTAATCACAAGCATATATTTTTCGTTCAAATACAATTTCCTTCCGCCCAAAGCCTAAAAGTATATAAAAAGCTACGCTACCCGGTAGAAACGAGCCTACACATATATATTTATGTAATTTCGTTCTGCTCGAAAAAAAGGAAAAGGCATACCTCCGTAAACCTGCAGCCTCGCTATTTATCAAGCTTACCGATTTACCGTCGTATTAAAAGTTCGTGCAATTTATAGGAATTTCATTGAAGCGCGTTTTATTGAGATTTTCGTTTCGCTCGCTCTCGCGAAAAAAAAAAAAAGACGGAAAGAACGAACAAGCGGCCCGGGGGGTCTTTGTTTGCAAGGTGCTCTAAATCGAATTCGCCAAAGATAGAAGTACAACCGGCAAGTCGCGCTTGTAGTATCGATTACCGATGCATTATTTACGGAGCAGCGTCTCTCTCTCTCTCTCTCGGTCGTATACCTCGTCGGCTGCCGAGTGATCGATGAGATCGTACCCGCGGATGCGCGCGTGTGTCTGCGTCTGGCTGTGTGCGTCGCAGTTGCAGTCACGTCGGCGAAGCGGACTGTCAACCGGCTTAATAAAAACTTTTTTCACTCGGCGTATCGACGCATTTTCCGATCCCCCCGCCTGGCAGAAATTGAACGGCGCTGCTCTGTCTTCGGACATTCTCAGAATGCACTGCTAATCAGAATGGGGACGATGGTCGCACTTTGAGATGAAACTGCAGGATTGATTGAAACTTTCTGGTAATGCAATCACAGACTGCCAAAACCCATAAAATTACCAAACCTTTTAGTAAATTTTATTTAAATTTCAGGAAAATTTAATAAAATTATAAGAAATTTTACTAAAATTTTATTAAAATTTATATACAAAGTATGGTAATTTTTTGGGTTTTAACAGTATAGTAATCTTTACTGAAACTTTTTCTCCGTGAAGAAATTTGAGAAATAGATTTGTTGAAATTGAAATAATATAACTTTGTTCTACATTCGTGTGCCTTTAATTTTTACAAGAATTTAAAATTGAAACAAGAATTTAATGTAATTTAAATTTAAATTTAATAAAATTTAAAATTGTAACAAGCAGAATAAGGCGCATATTATAATTATCATATTTCTGCGGCTGAATTTTTTCCAACTACAATCCTTTCTCATTAAAGTAAGAGAAAACACGAGTTTTCATAATTAATTTCATTGCTTATATTTACTCTATTTTCAGTCTTTAATAATGAAATTTATGAAGTAGCAAATTTTAGTTCGTCCTTCGTAGCTTTTAACCAAATTAGTGATGCAAAATTTCTATAAAAAGTTCCTAATTAAGCCAGTGAATTTTAATCTTAACAGTCTTCTCAGGATATAATAAATAATTTTCTAGAATACTACATTCATTTTTTCGAAAAGTAGAATGAATGCTTTGCAAATTTTTCGGAAAAAAAAGATACTAGGAAAGAAGAGCTGGTTTGCAGTTTTAAATAGAATCTTATTCTTTCTTCAAAACCTTTTTACAAAACAGACAGAAATAATGAAATTCCGACCCTTTTTTCATTCCACTCGCGGTAAAATTGAAAAACTGAATTTGAACAGAATATAAAACTAAACAAAACTCTCTCCCGCGAGAATATTTTACATATTACACCTCTCATGTTCATTCTAAATAATCTGCGAGAAATCCGCGTCGTCCTAAAGAACTCTTCCGCGAAAGAACTAATTCCAGCAACAAAATAATCCGCAAAAGAGCGTCATTACCCACGCAAATCTCCCCGCCAAGCCCGCAGCTTGCAACCCTTCGGAAAAAAAAAATGTCCCCTCAAAGTGCCGCGAAACCTTTCGCATTCCGGATTCCGGTAAGCGCGACAACGACACGACGCGAGGCCTGCAATTTTTCTGCAGACGCATTGTTCTCCTCTCTCCCCGCGGGGGCGCGCGAACCGGGAAAATAAACGGCGGAACGCGAGCTTTCCTACCTCCGACAGCAGTCGACGACGGCGTCTGCATAAATCGTCGCGCCGCTGCTTCGGGAAAGCGGAGGAGAGAGGGAAGCGCTAAGCGAAAAATGCTAATTGTAAAATATTTTCCCGCTGCCGGCGCTGCTGCCTCGCCCTTTTCGTTCCTTTTTTCGCTTTTACGCGCTTCTGTTTCCGACCTTGTTTTTCTCCCCCCTGTTTTTTTTGTTTGTTTTTTCGACGGAGAGCGAGTCCTTCGCTCGGCTTTTCCGGGCGGTTTGTGCGCGAGGAGAACGGATACGCGAGGCGTCGCGCTTCGTTTCGCTTCTTCCTGGCTGCGCGCTCTCATGTTTGCTTTAATTTTCGTGATTTGATTGCGCGGAATGTATACCGAGATAATTAGATGTGACGGCACGTGTTATTGTTCTCCAAGACACGCTTGTGGCCACGAGTTGCGTTCGGTTCGATGCTCTTTAATTGTTCATTCCGGGATATTCTGTGGATTTATTTGATAGGTGTTGTGTATTGTCTGTAAGAAAATGTAGTGAAATAAATAAGCGTATATTAATAATAATGAGTAATTTATTAAGTAAATTTATTAAGTTGGTAGCTAAATATGAGGAGATGTTTACTCAACAAGTGCTGTTATTCGTACGCCACGCAGTACACTCTACACTGAGAAAAAAATTTCATTGAATCAATGAAACCGGTAATCATATAGTGATAGTTACATATTTAATTCTTTC